>CAJPDP010116490.1:0-16626 GCA_905336975.1 Bombina variegata variegata | reverse complement strand
TGTCTTTATTCTCTTGGTATCTTTATTTGAAATGCAAGAATGTAAGTTTAGATGCCGGCCCATTTTTGGTGAACAACCTGGGTTGTCCTTGCTGATTGGTGGATAAATTCATCCACCAATCAAAAAGTGCTGTCCAGAGTCCTGAACTAATAAAAAAGCTAAGATGCCTTCTTTTTCAAATAAAGACAGCAAGAGAATGAAGAAAAGTTGATAATAGGAGTAAATTAGAAAGTTGCTTAAAATTGCATGCTCTATCAGAATCACGAAAGAAAAAATGTGGGTTCAGTGTCCCTTTAAGTGAAGGATAATGGGCAATATTAGATATACGGACACATTGGCCCAATAACAACCTCCCACTCTGATCATAAGATAAACATGTATATATGGGAAATGGCAATAATTCGATACATAATCAGCCAATGGAATAATCTATACGATGGTGGGGATGGGACAGGAAAAAATACCTAATAAATTAAAAGCTATATAATGTATGCATATGCAAATGTACAAGATAAGATGAAATTTGAATTTCCCAAAATAAGGGAAACACGAATACAATGTATATAAAATGGGTGCAACAGGGAGGGGGGCGGAGCCAACAGCCCAACATGGAAGTCGTGTTGGAGTGAGCTCCGTTAAATTCGATGCAACATTCAGCTGCAGAGAAGAGACAACAGACCGCAATCAGTATATTTAGTGTTGGAGAACCTGCTTAACACCTCTGGGTCACAGCCCTGAGTGAATCAACACAGAAAAACAGTCTTAGGCACAGCCGTATAGGTGTCTGACTCTGAACTGCGCCATAACACCCGGAGCTGGCAGAGGCCCACGTGGCCGTCCGGAATAACAGCGTACCGCTACACAAAGGCTAGCACTAAGTGGCCTCACTGCTTACTACTCACAGGTACGGCTCAAGATATAAACAGCCTCCACAAAACTGCACTTAGGCTTACTTACATCTCGGAGGGCATATATTAATAGCTGTCTGCATTAACCGCATCCACCGCCACCGGAAACACTCACAGGCAGGACGGGCAAAAAGATAATACCCTGCAGTGTCCTATGATACGGCCAAGCACTGTATAACGATTGTAACCCTCAGCTCACTAAGCTTTATTACCCTTCCGCCACTCATCCACATTTGTAATAAGAGCAAGGCCTGAAAGCGTTAATACCCCCCTTGAGCAGCGCCCACAGCAGAAAGACTTCCCTGCGGGTTATAGGTAAACTTGCTATTGCTGGCGCACACTAACATCAGAACTTCCATACACTCCACAATGTCAGCCAGAAGGGCCCCTAAGTCACTTAAAGGTCCCAAAAATCCTAAAAGCTCACAAGGCCCCAATCTGGCTATGAAGAATTATTTTAAGCCGCTGGAGTCTATACCGTCTGATCATATGGGTACACAAGATGATGGAAGTGACTCAGAGGCACCCTCAATACAAAATACGCCACCTAGACCCCTGACTAAAGCCGATTTAAGCTCATTACCTACCAAAGAGGACTTTGCAGCATTAATGAAACATGTCAGTCAGCTTATTAAGGAAGGTTTAAAGGAGGTTAGGAAAGACCTGAATGAGTTAGGTAATAGAGTGGAATACTTAGAGGAAGGGTCTGATTATATCAATAATGAACACGAGACTATGTCAAGACAATTGCAACAGCAAAGCACCATTATTGATGATCTACAAAACCACGTGGAAGACCTCGAAAACAGGGGCAGAAGACATAATCTCTGCATACGCGGCATTCCAGAAAGTATCCTTCATCAGCAACTAGATGATTATTTACAGAAGCTATTTAAACACCTTACTGACCCAGAGGTAATCTCAGATATGCCACTTGACAGAGCTCATAGAGCCCTTCGACCTCCTCCAAAAGATACAGACCCGCCTAGGGATGTTATCTTGAAATTCCAGATCTATAAGGACAAGGAAAAAATTTTCAACGCTGCAAGGAAATCACAGTCCGTTTTATTTGAAGGATCCAAAGTTCAGATATACGCAGATTTGAGCCCAATTACCCTGGCTAAAAGAAGGGAAACTAGGTACCTCACACAGCACCTCCAAAATCGGGGAATCCAGTACAGATGGGGTTTCCCCTTTTGCCTCAGAGTCATCAGAGGATCTCAAACCTACACCTACTGAACGCCAGATGACTTGGAGGCTTTTTGCAAGGGTCTCAGTATCTCTCCACTGGATCTTCCTAAACTGAACGACCATCCCCTCCACACAACGGCCTTTGTCAATACCCATCCTAAACCACAACAGCAGAATTGGACAAAAGTAAACAGGAAAAGAAACAGGAATACCTGTGATTCACCGCAGCTTTCCGCTCCTTCTCCGTCATCTCCTACTTGAATCATCCTTCCTAGAATCCTGGACTGTGCTTCTCTACATTCTATATGGTGTAGTATGTTATATACCTTTATTGGCACCCAGCCATCTAGTACACTGGGCATGATCATCCAAATAGGGTGGCCCCAGCGTATTTCTTTTTAGGTGCTTTAGCAGTTGAATGACTATAATTATAATCCTTAAAGTGCAGGTTCAATGTGTTAAGGCAAATCCAAGTTACTTCCCTCCCAGATGTTTATTTTCTAGTTAAAGAGATGGTTATAAATCTGTAGACTACCTAATCAAGATCAACTATGTAAGATGTACTCAAAATAAGCCTACTGATATCTGTGATGTTTCAGGCCTGTTTTTGCACTATGAGCAACAAACTTTATACTACAATGTTTGCACATGCTTAGTTTTCCTAGTTGCTGTTTAGCATGTCTTGAAAATGTTCTATTGTACATATTTAACAGAATTGAGTCAGGTAGCCCTTATTCGAATTATGCTCTTTCCCCTCCTTAAGTCTGATAATTATGGGTCACTCTTAAATGTGTAAGTTAGTATACAGGGTTTTTTTTAGGTTCAGTATAGATTACACATTTCCAATAGGTCACCCAGATAAATATTTATCTAAGGACACACCCCTTAAAAGGGTTTCAAAACGTAGTTATGCTATTTTCTCCAATAAACATATTAAGTCTTATCCCAACACCACCTTCAAGGTAATAGTCTCTTAAAGAATCTCTTAGATTGTTCTACTGTTGCATTGAATATAGCTCTATATCCCTAGAGTTACTTTCCCCTATTTATTGTTTTGAATTTGTACTTATATAGCGTGATGTTACCACATATTTTTTTTTTTCTTTTCTTTTAATGCTAAACTTGATGTTTATTATATTGCTTACTACCCAATAATGTCAAGATGGAAGATTTATGCGCATCACCTACTGTATGGGTTAATTTTTGTGTTTTTTCTTATTTTTCCTCAGAATGCCGGCTCCCAATTTCTCATCTCTACTTCTTCCTTCCCTACACTATCTCTAACCATTCCTATCCCCCCACAAGGTCTCAGGTATACAAGTAAGTACCTCTTAGAGGGGTGTAATCTCACACACATACACCATACAACATATATGACACGTGGAGTGGTATCTTGTAATGCTGTGAATGTCCCATCACCTATTCATCATGAGTCCTCCTAGTGTGAAAGTCCTCTCGCAAAATGTAAAAGGTCTTAATTATCCGACCAAGCGATCTATAGCTCTAAATTGGTTCTGCAGGCAGGGAGGTGATGTGATCTTTATGCAAGAAACGCACTTTAACCTGTTGGCGGCCCCCGCATGCTCCTCCAGCACATACCCCGTGGAGTACTTTGCTCACAATAAGTCCAAAACAAACGGTGTAGGTATACTGCTTCACAGGAGATTACCCTTTTCCCTGACATCTAGACACCAAGATGAGGAAGGCAGACTTCTAATACTAACAGGCACTTTATACAATCAACCGGTTACCCTAGTAAATTTATATGCCCCAAATAAATGCCAAGCAAAATTTTTTAGAAAGGCTCTAGATATGCTCACTCCTATAGCTACAGGCTTAGTGATTCTAGCAGGTGATTTTAATGTCGCTCTGTCACCAACACAGGACTGTTCACATGGGCGCAGCTATTTACCTTCTTCAACATTACACTTCATCCAAAATAAACTGCAGAGTCTATCTCTAGTAGACATCTGGAGACTTCAACATCCTAAGACAAGAACATATACTTTCTATTCATACCCTCAGAGATCCTCATCCAGAATTGACTATATTTTTCTAGACCAGAACCACCTGCACCTTGTGGAACACTTATACATAACTCCTACATCCTGGTCAGACCACTCTACAGTGACCATAGAAATTTCCTGGCCTACAGCTCCTGTGTCCCAGTATTGCTGGAGACTTGATGACTCGCTCCTCAAAAATGTACAATTGACAGAGGAGGTCACCCGCTCGCTAACAGAATATTTTCTCCTTAATAGTAATGACAAAACAAAACCCCATATTGTATGGGACGCACATAAAGCGGTTATTAGGGGGGACTTCCTCAAATATAAAGCAAACCTAGTTAACTAAGGAGATGAGAATTTGACTCACTGACAAAAAACTTAAACAAACTTGAGATAGATTTCGCCCATTCCCCCCTCAATACACTAATAGAGGACAAACTGACAAAAGCCAGAAACGACCTCAATGCTTACCTTAATAAGGAGGCATTGAACCATGCTTTCTTTCTGCGGAAGCTCTACTTCACAGAAGGGAATAAAATGGGCACCTTACTAGCCAGAGCACTGCGCCAAAGAACGCTTAATTCTTTTATACACAAAATTTCAACTCCAGAGTCCACTGATGTCCATGACAGTAGAGGTATTGCCAGAGTTTTTCACACCTTCTTTAAGACTCTGTACCACCTCCCCCCTTTTGACAATAACCTAGCTCAATCGGAATGTGACAGTTACATCCATTGTGCGAATCTCCCAATCTTGTCACAGGAAGAATCAACTCAATTAGATGCACCTATAGAATTACCCGAAATTCTCTTAGCCATAGAATCCCTCCCAAATCACAAAAGTCCAGGCCCAGACGGACTGTCTAACTGCTACTATAAAACTTTCAAGCACATATTAGCCCCTCATTTAGTTGCTCTGTTTAAATCAGTAGATGACAGTAAATCCTTATCCAGGGATATGCTATCTGCCCATATTGCTCTGATCCATAAGCAGGACAAACCACCCAATCTGCCGGGTAGTTATCGCCCTATATCTTTAATTAATACAGACGCAAAAATCTTTGCTAAAATCTTATCTACCAGAATCAACAAACTCTTACCACAACTTATTCATGTTGACCAGACAGGCTTTATTCCGCGTCGGGAGGGCTATAAATACTATACGAACACTTCACCTAATAGACTATGTGTCTACATCTAAAATTGACTCAGTCCTGGTCTCTACCGACGTGGAGAAAGCATTTGACAGACTAAATTGGACGTATTTACATTCGACCCTGACAGGATTTGGCTTTGGGAAAACAACCATAGACAGAATTTTTTGTTTATACAGTGACCCGTCCGCAAAGATTAAAGTTAATAATATTTTACTGACTCTGACTGATCCTCGTAGCTCGATCACGCATCTCCTAAAAGAGTTCCATAAATTTGGTAAGTTATCACATTTTCATATAAATTATCAAAAATCTAATATACTTAATATAAATATAAGCCCAAAACAGTTCGCAGCTCTGTCTGAGATCTGCCCATACCGACTATGCAGGGACCAGATAAAATATTTAGGTATCAACCTTACCCCCAAGATCAGCTCACTCTTTCAGGCCAACTATTTTCCGCTACTTAAAAGAATTCAAACTGACAGTCAAAAGTGGCAGTCTAAGCCATTCTCATGGTGGGGCAGAATACAAGTGGTCAAGATGTCTATCTTATCTCTTATCTTGTACACACTACAGACAGTTCCCATCAACTTCCCCCAAACATACATAGCTCAGCTACAATCACTTCTTAACAAATTCATCTGGGGAGGCAGAAGACCTAGGGTAGCAAGGCACACTCTATATCGTCCAAAGGTAAGGGGCGGCTTGGCTGTTCCTTGTATAATTCAGTACTACCAGGCGAGCACCCTGCAGAGTGTTCTAGATTGTCATTCAGGACACTTAGATAAAGCGTGGATATACTTAGATTCACACATACTTCAGTCCCCACAGATTGGTCCCCTCTGTTGGCTCCCACCTGCCTATCGACTGCTAGTAGTCAAAGTATCGCCCTTGTATAAACATATCTTTTACACGTGGGACAATATCCTGAAATGCACGCCCGGAATCTCGTCCCCCTTCTCACCTATGTCCCCGATCTTCCAAAACATGGAACTGCTACAGAACATGCACACAACGCTTAGGTATACTCGACTCTCTGAATTAGGCTCTTCTTCTCCAATCTGTGAGTTCCTTCACTTGGGCACCTTAAAACCTGCTCTTGACCTGTCAGATATACTAAATGGCACTTTTACACATTGGCTTAAGTATTCCCAATTAAGACATTTGCTGGCTACTTCATCCTACAAACAATCCCTCCTTCGCCCCCTCACACATTTTGAATCCATCTGCAGACATGGGAAGGCCCTAAAAGGTACATTGGCCGTGTCCAAGATAATTTTAGACACTTGCTTATATAAACAACTACCTAAATCTACACAGAATTGGTCGACTGAACTGGACCTGGGAATCTCTGCTGAGACATGGGAGCGATTATATCAATACACTCACAGTTCGTCCACCTCCACCCAAATTCTGGAGATGAACTATAAAATCATCTCCAGATGGTACCTAACACCGGCGAGATTAAAGTGTATATACCCTAATTCCTCCCCCATGTGCTGGAGGGGCTGCGGGACCGCTGGCACCATGACGCATATCTGGTGGTCGTGCTTAAAGTTGCATCCTTTCTGGATAGCGCTACAGCAATTTATAACCCCACTATTTAATGTATCATTTAAACTTACGCCTTTAATGGTGTTATTTAACGATAAACCTAAACATTCTTGTAAACTGCGGTCGCATCTCCTCCAGATCTGCTTAAACGGAGCAAAATCACTGATCGCTAGGGCCTGGAAGACGGCCAATATACCCACAATTGAGACTTGGAAGGTCCGAACGCAAGAGCTAATACAATTAGAGGAATACTACTATCTCAAGAACAATAAACTAACCCACTACCACAATGTTAAATTTTATTGGGAAACCATAAATCCACCGAGACCATAGCATTGATAATCATACCTCCACACCTTTCCCTTCCCGTCCCTCTTTTCTCCCTCTGTAATCTTTCCACTTTTCTAGACTCTTTCCTCTCTTAGCATCCTTTAAGCTTCCACCCGGCAAAAAGTTTTGTTGTCGCTTCAGTCAACTGTAATGATGATTATGTCTTTTTTTTTGTTATTTATGTCTCTCTCTCTTTTTTTTGTTGTGTAATGAAAATTTTTCAATAAAAACTAATATTTCAACAACAAAAAAATGGGTGCAACAGAAGCTATCTATTCAGAGTGGAAATAATTCAGACCAAGAGGTTCACCAACAAAATGGTGGCGTATAGGATAAGAGGGATACGTATACGAATAACTGATAAATGTAGATTCCTATCTAACATCAGGACTGTGTCTAAAAGACTGTGAATATCCTGGAGGATTTTTATTGTTCTGGTACTTTCCCCCGGGGGAATCACAGATTGTAGTTATACCATTTATCTATCCATATTGTATAGTAATCATATTTATATTTGTTTACAGTTTGCCTATTAACCATTTGGTCCGTTGGCTCATTAATTTATTGGTTTGTTACTTGAGCGCCTCCTATAGGAGTTGGCAGTGTAGAGGTGTATATCATACACCAGCTTTCACAGCCTGACTCCATTTTGTTAGTTTATTTTCTACCTACTATTGTGGTTTGATAGGAGAGCTGCCATCTTCTTTATCTGTGACACACACGCTATATATTACATCTTTTTTTACATATCATTATGTTATCTTCCTCTGAAAGAGCCCTGAGAAGGCTTAGTCATAATCAGGGTGATAGTAATGGAGGAGCCATTATAGACCCCGCCACCAACGCCAGTATTGAGAGTCTCTTCTCTAAACTGGAAGATTTATTAAAAAATGAGAATAGACACTGGTGGGATCTAGATTGTCTCAAGAAATACAAAGAAAAGAAACAGATTCCTAGGGGTTTGCGAGTATTTAAAAACTGCTCATTCAAAAATAAACCGGAACTGTTAGCAAAATGGTACTGTGTTTTAGATGAATGTTCCTTTAATTTAATTGATCTGTTTCTATCTCATAGACAGAAATTGGTGGATGACATTGGGTTGGAAATCGACTCCACACAAAATGTTAGAAATTTTCAGAGAACATCCTGAGTATCAAAAACTCAATGCTCTGATCATCAAAACTGTCGATGAATACCAAACAGAGATCATTAAACCACAAGAATACTAAACTAAAGAGAGATGAGGATGATTATAGTAAAGGTGAGGTGTATACCTTTAACAGAACCAAACCAAAGAAGGTGAACAAATGGACTGTTTTCAAAAACCATAACAATAAAAATAAGAAGTTCTATAATAACAATAACAAGGGTAATACCTCTAATACCAACTATGTCAATCATAATCAGAGGAATCTTAATCCTCAACGTGAGATACACTATGGAAATGGTGTTAATCACGATCTAGGACCCTGGAATAGGTCTATCCACACAGATAGGGATTACAGGGGGGTCCCTTATCACCACAATCACAATAATCACAATTTTCATACACCAGCTTTCACAGCCTGACTCCAGTTTGTTACTCTATATTTTGCATCTCAAATTGTACATTAATTGTTTGGTTTATTATATTTTCTTATCAGTTATATGTCTGTCTGTGGTCTTATTACCTGTCACAGTGATCTCAATGTAATATATTACATACCTTAAGAACTTTTGTCCATGACACATTCCCTGTCAGAGAAGTTAGAATTTTTTATCAAATAAAAAAAGTTGTAGGTGGGGTGCGGAGCATGCAGGCATCTGTGATGGCCGCACCACACTAGAGCTCCAGCGACGGTAGAGACAGGGCTCTCTCTCAGGCCATCTCTGCATAACCTTTGTGACACAAAAACGCTTGCCACTTCTTCAAGAGTGCCCACGAGTATCCGGACAAAACGGGCGTGTCCCATCAGGCTGCTGGGATCTACCTTCGACTCGCTGTTTAGGCTGCAACTGAAACCAGGTCGATGTGACGTCTCCGGGTGTCAAGACACAGAACCGCATCTGAGCAAAGCTCCGTTCTGGAGGGAGCATCGGACAATGCTATTCCATCAGACTGTTGCCGCCACATCAAAGCCCTAATAGAAGCCGGTGACTGCATACGACATAGTTCCTCTGAGTGACACATCTCCTTCACAGCGGCCATCTTGGGTGTAAGAATGCATGATAACCATGCTACATGAAAATTGAAGTTAAAACTCCACAGGCAGCATCACACATAACCCCTTGGTTACACATAAGGGTCAATGTACTAAGGCTAACTAACCTTCATAAGAAATGGCATAGCCCTTAGCTAACATTCTATACAGCTTCTATGCACATAAACTGTGCAATCAACTTTGGCTGCCTGCTATATGGGCTTTATTGAATGTTCATTCTATCCTGAAAACTATATCTACACTCCTGCATTAACATTATTTTGAGTCACAAACAAGTGCATGTTTATGAGGCTACTTTGCACTTGCCTTTAATTTATGGAATATAAGCACACAGGCAACTTTGTAATATTGTAATAGTAGCGAATACTATGCAGAAAGCAACGGAAGCGGTTCAGACACTACTATTAGAACTTTCATACCTCAACCACTAAACCGCCAACTGCTTTACACAGAAATAGCTTGTGGTGGGCTGCCACCCATTTTATATAAAGACATATCTTTCATATAGAGTTTACTTAAACGACTCTCACTATACCTACGACCTGGTGCAAGCATATTGAAATAAAGCACATATAACCTTCAGGAATAGTTGAGCACCCAGATCATAAAATGGCACTAAGAAGAAATTCTAAAGCCGACAAAAATTTAAAATCCAGCAACCCTACTGGAGCAGTGAACACTTTCTTTTAAAACATAGATAAAAAGAGAAAAGCTGAAATCCCTCAAACGTATAGTGAAGAAGAATACTTTTCTGACAACACAGATCATTCTCAAGCCCCTTCCTCTTCACCTAGCTCATTTCCGCAAGCCGCTGATAGCCCGGTGACTCTTAAAGCAATGGAAGCCCTTATAAATCAGGTCAAATCCTGCATTAAGTCTGAATGTGCGGAACTGAAAAAAGACTTAAACGAACTGGGCTTTCGTGTGGAAACCCTGGAAGACAACAGAGAGGAGCTGGTCAAAGAAATGACTGATATGTCTCACTCTATAGAAACACGGCAAAAACAGATTACAGATTTGGAGAACAAGTTGGATGATATTGAAAATAGAGCAAGAAGGAACAACCTCCAAATCCGCGGAGTCCCTGAATCTGTAAAAGGAGAAGATATTTCTGAGCACCTACAAAATATATTTCAACCACTGGCAGTACCCATTAAATGATTGATCAAGGAGATTCCTCTTGAAAGAGCACACCGTGCCTTACGACCTAAGCCTAGTGACAACCAACCTCCTAGAGATATCATTGTGTGCTTTCAAAGTTTCAGGGACAGAGAAAAAATATTCCAGCTTGCAAGAGCTCAACCTAACTTCTCCTTCATGAGCGCTAGAATTCAAGTTTTCCTAGATTTATCCTCAAGAACACTTCAAATGAGAAAGGAGTTTGCTTTCTTCACTACTCATCTGAGATCTTTAAAGATCCCTTACAGATGGGGCTTCCCCGTCTCTCTGCAGATCATTAAAAATGGTAAACATTACGACTGTTTTAGTCCTGCCAATATAACTGACTTTTGCAAACAACTTGATATACCTCTCCCAGAAGCATTTCATAGCTCCTCATCAAAAGATGTCTCAACATCTCCCAAGCCACAGAGGAGACTGTGGTCTGAAATATCTAGCAAACAGACCAGGAAGAAGCAATGTGTCAAACCTTCCAATCCTTTGGACACTCCTTGATCTGTGGTAGGAATGTCTTTGATCTTCGGAGATAGTATCAGGATCTGTGTATCCTCACCTGGAGGAGATATTGATACCACATGTAATGACTTGTTTAGAACACAGACTATTGACCAATAATGGTCACAGACTCATGATAGTCATGGTTTTCTTGTTATGCCATGTTTTATGCTTTAGAATAAGACTTTCATGTTCAATTCATATTGTCCAATCTTCACTTGTTAAGCAACTGTATATTCTGTTGTATAATTAGAAGAGGCGCAATATTAGCCTATACCTTATTCTTTAATACTGTTTAACCATAACATTAATTTAAAGTACTGTTAGGCCCTGTCTAGGGATGTATGTTGATGTTATAGCATGATCCACTGAATTTCATTATTTTAGGGTACATTTGTTAAGACCTACTCTGGAAAAATTATGTGATTCGTGTTGCATTATTATATGACTTTGTTTATGACAAATTTACCTAAGTTACTAAGTTATCACCCATTATTTGTTGGTTCTTTCTCCTTACCTTTTCATCCTTCTCTCCCTTTTCGTGTCCTCTTTTTTCTGTCGGATTAAACCCTGACAGATACTTTTTCTACTCTCCAATACCCCGTCTCCCTCTTTATTTCCAACCCTTCCTCCCTAACCCCTTTTCTCCCTTTTGTTATAGTTTTTTTTTTATTATTATTTTATTTAAAGTGTGTAATCCACGTATAGTCCATCCTTGACTGAAGTAGCTATCCGCAATCTCCTCTGGCTCACTTCTAATACATAAAATCTTTTATAGTCATAAATGGCTCCTCACTCTCTGGTTAACCAGTTTAAAATTGCCACACAAAATGTAAAGGGCTTCCTTTCTCCGCATAAATGTTCCATAGCGTTTCATGATTTTTATAAAAAACGCTTAGACGTAATAATGATTCAGGAAACACATTTCAAGAAAAATAGGAATCCTGTTTTATCTCAGTTCTATTATGATCAACACTTTTTGAACTCTGGCCCGACAAAACATAACATAATAATGATTTAGGAAACACATTTTAAGAAAAAGAAGGAACCTGTTTTATCTCAGTTCTATTATGATCAACACTTTTTGAACTCAACGGGGTGTGCATTTCCTTTCGAAAGGGTAAGTCTTTCAAACTCTCCTGTTTCCTGGTAGGGCTTTACTATGGCAGACCCATAACCTTCACTAACATTTATGCCCCTAACCGCCCCTCTCCCTCCTTATTTTGTAAAGTCATTAATCAACTAATAGATATTTCCAAAGGCCCCATATTTCTAGGTGGAGACTTCAACTTCCCAATCTGCCCAGCACTAGACACATCAGCAGGCAAATCATATTTGTGAAACAACCAAATAAAAGCCAATTGGCAGGCTATCTGTGCAATGCCCTTCTTTGACACCTAGAGATTAACCCAGCCCACCTATAAAAAAACGACACTTTTTTTTTCAAACCCCCAACACTCATATACCCGATTAGATTACATCCTATGCGACCAAAACACACTGACCACTTTAATAGACTCCAGACTATACCACACTGCTTGGTCTGACCATAGTATAATCTGCTCCACTTTTAAGTGGTCCTCCAAGCCCCAGCACCAACAGCATTGGAAACTTAATGATCAAATCTTCTCTGATCCACTAATCACCACAGACATAACTGAAAAAACTGATGAGTTCTTTACTTTTAATGACCCTACGTACACCTCGGCTTCTAATAATTGGGAAGCATATAAATTTTACATCAGAGGTGTGATTATGAGTCCCACACATAAATTGCGCAAACAAAGAGCAGCACAATTTTTATCACTTACTTCAGCCTTTCACAACAGCGAAAAAGCTCTAAAACTAAACCCAAGCTCCCAGCAACTCTTAACACAGTCACGTATGGCGAGGGAAGCCCTCAATCAATACCTAGTTAAAAATGCACATCTTTATGCACTAACAACAAAATCTAAATTCTTTATTGAGAGCAATAAGGCTGGATGCCTCTTGGCCAGATCTCTCAAAAAGAAAAAATATAAAACCTTTATTGCTAAAATGTCAGACTCTTCAGGGTCCCCACTCACTACTAATACTGACATAGATAACCAATTTGTGAATTACTACACTTCCTTGTATAACCTACCAACTTCTAACTCTTATACAAAACTTACATTGATTGATGACTTTCTCTCCCAAATAAAACTACCCACCTTATCCAAGGAGGACTGTGAGTCCCTGGACTCGCTGTTCTCCTTACAAGAACTCCTTATAGCCATCAAAAACCTCCCTCAAGGTAAAGCGCCTGGGCCAGACGGCTTTACTCCTAAATTCTATCACCTGTTTAAATCCCACCTAAGCCCACACCTACTAACAATATATAATTCCATAGATCAAGACTGCCACTTCACCCGATCCTTCCTAGAAGCCACTATATTGGTCATCCCAAAGCCAGGGAAAGACGTGGAGCATGTCTCTCTAATTAAATCCCAATATCCCTGATAAATGTGGACATTAAATTATATGCTAAGCTACTGGCATCCAGACTGAATAAAATACTCCCCACTCTCATTTACACCAATCAGGTAGGCTTCATCCCTGGTAGAGAAGCCAAAATAACACTATCCGTGTGCTTCAGACTATATTTGCTCCCAATGCCACTAAGGCTCCCTCTTACTCTCTACTGATGCGATAAAGACCTTCGACAGGGTGGACTGGGATTTTCTCTGTGCCGCTCTGTCGAAGTTAGGATTCTCAAACACGCTAATCTCTCATGTGAAAGCGCTTTATAAAAACCTAGTATCAACGCTAATAATACCCTTTCCCGAAAGATCTCCATAAATAATGGAACGCGGCAAGGGTGCCCCCTTTCTCCCTTACTATTTGCTTTGGTGGTGGAGACTTTAGCGGCAAAGATCAGACATAATTCTCATATACAGGGCATTACTTTTGGAGTGGCCCAACAAAAATGCCTACTTTATGGTGATTATATGTTTACAATTAGCTCCCCGATTACCTCGTTGTCAGGCCTCCTTAACGAATTTGAGGACTTTAAACAAGTTTCCAACTTCTCTATTAATATGGGGAAATAAATGTTAGTGCCCCTAAATCTGACAGAAGCTGAATCCCAATTTGTCACTATCTGGGTATTGATATTTCCCCTACACAGTCTGATCTATTTGAACTTAATTATATTCCACTTCAAAGAGAATCCCAAACTATTCTAGAGATGTGACAGAAGCAAGGCCATCTTTCTTGGATGGGGTGTATTCATTCAATAAAAATGTCTCTTCTGCCAAAAATTTTATACTGATTTCAGGTCCTTCCCCTAGATCTTCCCCCCACATTTCAAACAAAACAGCAAAATATTTTTGAATCTTTTATTTGGTCTCAGAAGAGAACTAGAGTATCTAAATATACTTTATACCTTAGTAAAGAGCATGGTGTGCTAGAAGCCCTGAACCTCTTCACTTATTTTAAAGAAGCCCACCTAGCACAAACAACAGCATGGAAACATGCTCAAACCAATAAGTCCTGGGTACAATTAGAATCCTCTCTAACTGGGGAGCATAATCTTGGGGATTTATGTTGGCTGCCGCTCAAATTCAGACCTCTAGAAGCCAAAATAAACTATTATTTTGCAGCTACGTTTCGGGTATGGGATAAAACCCTTGTCTCTAATAAAATTATTTCAAGCCAACCATCTCCCCTTACTCCCCTCCTAAATAATTCACTGCTAATGCAACCACAAACTATACCTACTCCAATTGTTGCAGGTATTCATTCTAATGTCCCGGTACATCTGGTACTAAATAAAGGGCTACTCCGTCACCAAAAATAACTTTTTCAACTACTAGGTACTCTATTCCAACTTTGGTTTGCCTATTTACAAGTACAAGCCCCCATAAGTCAGAAATTACCAGACCTCTTACCCCCTTTGAGGTGTTATGCACATCCCATCATTGGCCAGATCTCATATTTGTATAATATACAAGATCTTGAGAGGCTCCTTCCCCACTGAAAAACCTTCAAAAACTAAAATGGGAAAAATAACTAGATCTTACCCTAACAGAAACTCAATGGAGTCACATTTTCGAAGAGACAAAAAAATCATCTTTATCATTAACTATTGCAGAGATGAATTATAAATTGTTATCTAGATTATTATTTAACCCCCCACCACCTGCATAGTATATTTACTAACCCCTCCTCCCGGTGTTGGAGACAATGTGGAAGCATAGGCACCTTATCCCATATTTGGTGGTCCTGTCCTCTCCTACAAACTTATTTGAAGGACATAGCTAAATGCATCAACAAGACACTAGTAGTATCAATTACGCTCTCTCCCACTATAGTTTTATTGAATGACTCACCCCCTATTTCCTGTATATACCTGAAAAAACTGTTTCAATGTATGCTCAACTGTGCTAAACGCCTCATACCTAGGTTCTGGAAGAAACACCAAATCCACGATTTCTCAATGTGGTTAAGGGAAGTAGAATACATCCTATCTTTGGAAAGAATAAACTATACCTTTATAGGAAAACAAGACTTTATTGCAGATATTTTATACATCTGGGAGCAGCGGAAGTCATAGTCCATACAAGATCTTTCATTAATGGAATTATATGTTAATTGCTGATTTAGCATTGCCTGGTTGGAGTTGAGCTGATGTTGTACTGTTAACTTTCTGTTGTGAGCCTTTCTTATTGTAATGTACAGATTTTTGACACAAGATACTTTTGTCAGGGTTTTCATGTCATGGACGCCCAAATCATTGTGGAGACTCTTCTTCTTCTGTATGTTTAAGTGTACAAACTCTCTACAACTCAGTTGGGTTGTATCTATCATCCTTGGACAATGTATGTATAAATGTAAATTATGTACACCTGTTGAAAAATTCAACAAAAACAGTTAATTTAATTTAAAAAAAAAAAGTTTTAGGTTTTCTGGCAGGGAATAATTAAGATGGGATAGTATATTTGTGTTATTCTGTATCGTTATCATATTAATTATAGTATTTAGAAGAGGATTGCCTGGTATTTTAGGGCTGGACTGTCTTTCTGGCAGGATCAGACTGATATACTGATAGACTGATATACTACAGGATATTTCTCCTCTGTGGAAGGCAAAGTGAGCTAAAAGAAACTGCACCATGAGCGGCACTGGCATTTCAAACATAGATTTATTTTTACAGTTGTTGTACATTCTTATTATAGTGCAATCAGAAATCATGTTTCAAAGGGACAGTCTACACCTTAGTCATCTTAAAGTCTTACCCACATAGCCATACATTTAGCTCTTTTGCCCCTGTTACAGAAGAAGAAGTTTCTGCCCTTATACTATCCTCTCACCTACCTGTCCCCTCGACCCCATCCTCTCACAACTACTCCCCTCCCTCTCTTCTACCCTTACCCCTATACTCACACACATCTTCAACCTCTCCCTCAGCACTGCTATAGTTCCCACATCTCCTTAACATGCATTAGTCACACCTATCCTCAAAAAACCTTCTCTCGATCCAACCTCCCCATCCAACTACCGCCCTATTTCCCTACTACCTCTTGCCTCAAAGCTTCTTGAAAAGCTAGTATATGCACGTCTATCCAATTTCCGTACATTAA
>CAJPDP010116473.1:0-11235 GCA_905336975.1 Bombina variegata variegata | reverse complement strand
TGTACTTTGTAACATTTTAATTATGTGTTTTGTGAGACATTTTTGTTTTGCAAAATCCATAACTACTGGTCTCAGATGGCGGTATGGATCGTGTCGGTATAGAGCATAAGCAAGCATTTTAGCCGGACCGCACAACCTGTATTACCGGCACTATGAAAATCCCGCACTCAAACGTCATTTATTTGAGTGCAGAATGAACGTTGCGTTACAGGCTAAAATGCTGCGGTGGGGCGGAGCCTGGAGGAGTATGGAGTTGGGTGTGTAACGGAGAAGCTCCTTGCAAAGCTACATGTGTAAGAGACTTTAGAGGCTACATACCCAGCTGATTCTCCCATAACACAGTCCTAAAGATGCTCTGAACCTCAGAGTGTCCACAGTAAGCTGCTGACCTGCTGCTCCTTTTTCCCTGACCGTTTGAAGCGTTGCTGCGCAGTGAAGCTGCTAGTGCCGACGCCATCTTTGCAGAACATGTGGCGAGGTTGATCGGACCACGGGGAGCTATACAACAGATAGCAAGTACGGCTATGCACCGGACTGGAGAGGGGCATTAGTAGCGGTCAGTGAGTACCCTGGAGGGGGAATGTTTTTTCTTTATTATGATCTGCAGAAGAGGGATATACAAAGGCTAAGCAACTTAACCTAACAGAGAAAAAAAAAAAAAAAGCAACATATAGGCACTATAGCAAAGGCCCTCTCAAAGGAAAAGTAAAGGCATACATTGCAGAGTATTGGTGGGTTGCCTAGATGGTCAATATTTTAACAAGGCACCCACACAAGATTCATAATGATTATGCCAGTACCAAAAATATTTGTCCCTTCTAAAAAACATATATTTATATCTACCAAGGTCCCCCAGTGAAACACCTATGTGGGGCTTACAGTAAAGTCTATATATTTAGGCATTGGTGTACATGTGAGGCCTTAAGAAGAAGAGGCACTTTTAAATATACCTCCCCCTTTGCTCCTTTCTTTGGGACTATATAATGGATTATCACAGCCGATCTTTGCTGCAGGTTGGTGATTCAAATATATCATACAGCTTTTGTTTGCAAGGGGACACTTTATTGAGCTATACTATTGCAAGGCTGGAAAGCCTTAAAATTGACAAAGTATTGTCCAGCTGCACAAATAACCTGAGGTTGGAAATAGTGGCAAGGAAGCAAATCAAACAAGGACAAGGGGGGAAAAGCACCCACAGCGAGCATTTTCTTTAAATCCTCTAAGGGAGAGACACCTTACAGGAAGATGATGTGGATTCTGACACTAACTCTAGTTGCATGATTAAGGGAGGTCAGCTTTGTATGCTTAATAAACATTTATACTCCACATTTGCTGCCTTCCTTCTTTGGATTTTGGATAATTTTCTGGTCTTGGTGATGGAGACCTGGTTGGCGTGCAGTGGTCTGTTGTGCTGGACTGTTCATTGTTATTTGCACTAACTCCAGTTCATTACAGGATGACCTTACTCCTGTCACAAAGGCAGCTCTTAAGATGTTGGTCTCCAAGCAAGATATTTAAACTAATTTTGATAAATTATGGGATAAAATGGATACAATGCAGCAAACGGTGACTAGCAGCTTTGCAGACATTAAGCAGGATATCCAAAAATTAGGTACACGGGTGGCCTCCTTGGAGGAGAATGAAGAGTCTCTACGGGATAAGATGAACACTGTATCTTAACAGGGCTTCTCCCATCAACAAGAGATAGAGCTTATCCAAGATAAAATGGAAGATCTCGAAAAACGGAGCCGCCAGTGTAACATCCGGCTGAAGTGTATACCTGAAGATATCACTGCAACACAATTGGAGAATTATCTGCTACAACTATTTCAAGCTATCACAGGAGTGGCAGAGGAGAACATGTTCCAGATAGAGAGAGCCCCTAGAGACCTGAGAGCGAAACCCAAAGGTGATGTTCCCCCAAGGGATGTTATAGTCCGCATGTTTAGATTTCAGGAAAAAGAAGCGGTCCTGGCGGCTGCTAAGAAGAACCCGTCCTTCAAATTTCAGGGGGCAGTCATTCAATTTTATCAAGACCTTTGCTCAAAAACCTTACAGAAAAGAGGAGCACTTAGGCCACTCACAACTCTACTAAGGAAAAATCAAATCACCTATAGATGGGGCTTTCCGTTTGCACTAAATGTGTTACATGAAGGTATAACATACACCTTAAAAGCAGCAAAGGATATCCCAGATATATGTAGCAATCTGGGGCTGGAATCTCCCCAAGTACCCTCTTATCCATTGGGAAAAGGAGAAGAGAGGCCTATCAAACCACAAAATACTCCTCAAAGACAGAACTGGACAAAGATCTCTAAGAAGAAGCAGAAGATGTGAACTTCTCATTGAACTCTCATCAAGATAGAGAATTTTTCTTTATTCTGACCTTTTGGTATCCAACTTTTCTTTGACATGCAAAGAGGATTTGATAAGGGTGAGATTAAGGAGATTAAAGGTATAAACATTATAGGAACAATTCACAAGCTGTCAACCTTGTATATAGTTAAACATGGCAGTTAAACTCAGAGATAGACACATTGCTGCTCCACAGTACTGCCTATTGACTGAGATTCATGTTAAACTTGTTTTTGTTGTTGTTATAGATTAATGGTTGGTTCTGTACTAGTGGTCTGTGGCTCATTGGAGGCATGGAGAGGTATAATATACTTAGATAATCTAGGAAGGAACATCTTATGACTCATTCTATTAGAATCATCTCACATAATGTGAGAGGACTCAATACTGATGTTAAGTGTAGGACAGCACTAACTCAATACACTAAGGCTAGAGCAGACATTATTATGCTACAGGAAACCCACTTTACTAGTGAGATAACACCCAAATACTGGGCTAACATTTTTAATCTTTCCTATCATTCGACTACCGATTAAAAAAAAAAAGGGGTATCTATCCTACTACACCAATCCTTACAATTTCAGACTGAAGAGGTAATATCAGATCCTTTGGGTAGATATCTTATAGTTCGGGGCCGCATCCAAGATATACAGGTCACTATTTGTAATGTATATGCCCCTAATGAAAAACAGGATACCTTTTTTCACCATATATCACAGCTTTTGACACAATGGTCACAATCCTGAATCATTCTAGCGGGGGACTTTAATATTTCCTTGACCCCTCATACGACTAAAACTGCCACTAAACTAATCAACAAACAGCATAGAACCAATCATCTGGCGGAAACTATTAAAGATTACTTATTGATGCATAATATTATAGACTCCTGGGAAGCTAAATATGGGATCACTATGGACTATACATTCTATTCAAATGCACACAAGACATATTCCAGATTAGCCTATATTTTTGTAAGTCAAACTTTAAAACCTAATATAATATCATCCTTAATGCAACCGTGTGTCTGGTCAGACCACTCTCTGGTTCAGCTAGAGATGACAGGCATACTAAACATACAGACAACGCTCATGGATATTTGACCCAACTATTCTAAAATTTCAACCTACACATCTAAAAATATACAAAGCTTTAAAAGAATACTAGCGATTGAACAAGGGTATGACTAATAACACAATAAATAATTGGGCAGCCCATAAACCTTATCTGAGGGGTTTATTAATTAAGGAGAAGTCATGAGCCAATAAAAAAGATAAGGACCTCAACAGATAAGCTGCAAATAGAAATAAGGGAGCTAGAGAAACAACATCAACACTCGCTATCTGATGCAACACTTCAGGTACTTCAAACTAGGAGGAAAACTCTAGCTAAAATTCTAGAAGACTCCTCAGTGAGGGCTATCCAAATGCTTAAAGCTCACTACTACCTACAGTCAAATCAACCTGATAAATAACTTGCTCATAAACTATTCCAGTTTTACAAAAACTAGATGGCACATGCACCTCAAATCCAAGGGAAATAGCAGATACGTTTGTAGACTATTACGCCTCCCTATATGATGGCCGTAAAGTGGAGTGGTCCTCACACACACACAGGAGCAGCTTAAGCGATTCCTGAACAGAGCTAAAATTAATAAGATAGACCATCAGGAGAGGGAGGGATTGAAAGCTAAAATTACTGAACAGGAAATATTAATAGCAATACAAGATCTGAAACCAGGTAAAGTTGCAGGGCCGGATGGTTTCCCTGTGGATTATTATACATTATTCAAGACTAGTCCCTCATTTGCAAAAAAATTGTAATAACGTCATGCAAGGCAGGGAAATACCCAAAGATTTATTAAGAGCCAAAATAGTGTTAATTCCTAAGGCGGGTAAGAATTTAGAGAAGTGCCCGAGCTATAGACTGATCTCTTTGATCAACCAGAACATTAAGATTCTAACTAAGATCCTGGCCAACCGAAAGAAGACAATTGTTCTGCAATTGGTCTATCTGGACCAGGTGGGCTTTATGATGGAAAGGGAGGCACCAGACAATGTAAGAAGAACTATGGCTTTGGTGGATTACTTGGTGGGCACTAAAACGCCTTCTCTGCTCCTGTCTTTGGATACAGAGAAGGTGTTTGATAGGGTAGATTAGATATATTTATGGAAACTATCTTAACTGAAATGGGCTTTGATGGGAATTTTATGAAAGCTGTGAAGGGAATCTACTTCACTCCGATGGCTGTCATCAGGGCCGCTGGTTATTAATCAAGAAATATTAACATCCTTAATGGTATGAGACAAGGCTGCCCGCTATCACCAATTCTGTTCGCCCTCTGTATCGAACCACTAGCAGCATGCATTAGGAATACCCCAGAAATAACAGGCATTAAACTTAAAAACTTAAAAAAACATAAATTCTCACTTTTTGCGGATGATGTTCTATTGACCTTGACTAAGCCTTTAGTGTCGCTTCCACATTTGTACCAAGTTCTACATGACTTTTCCTTGATTTCCAGTTATAAAGTCAACTTAGATAAATGCGAAGCTTTGCCCATAGCATTACCACAACATACTAGGAAATTAATTGAAACTAACTTTGATTTGTCCTGGACCAAAAAAGTCATTACCTATCTTGGATAAAAATAGCTGATGCCTATGTGAATTAAACTATGTCCCTTTAATTAAAGCAATTGATAAGAATCTGAAAAAATGGACAACGTATAGATTCTCTTGGTATGGTAGGCTGTCTGCCGTTAAAATGAATGTTCTCCCTCGGATTTTATACTTATTCAGAGCTTTACCAATTGCTGTCCCTAAGTCAGAATTATATAAGATGCAATCAATGATAAATAACTATTTAAGAGGAGATAGACAAGCTCGAATAGTCTCACATACTCTAATGCTACATAGACAGATGGGAGGGGTAGGCTTCCCAAATTTGATTGACTACTACCAAGCAGCTAGAATATCACAGGCATCCTTACTGAGTAAAAATAACAAAAACATCCTATGGACTAAAAAAAAAACTGACCTGGGGGATTTGAGAACCCTGCAGATATATTGTGGGACACAAAAACAAGACAAACATGATTTTAGTTAAACTATCACTACTGACACTGTTAGGCTATGGAAGTCCTTAACGGGATCATTGGCACTAATCCACTTGAGTTTACAAACTATTCCCCTGAAGTACCTCTTGCACCCAGATTTACATCAACAATCAGGTAAATGGTTTAATAAGGGGTTATATAGAATGGCAGATTTTTTGGATGGTTGGAGAATTCAGACTTACACTCAGATACAAGAGAGTTCAACCATTGAAGCTACAGTGGTTTTTATATCTTCAGATTTCCTCTGCCATAAATAAATACTGTTCCCCATGGCCAATACAAACGTATACTACACTACAACGTTTATGTTCCACCCCAAGAGACAAAAAAAGATGATCTCCACAATATACTTAACCTTACAGGAGGCGAATTCTACTGATACCTCACTACTTATAGATAAATGGATAAGAGACACTGGTTTAGACCTCCCAAAAGAGGAATGGATTCAAATGTTGTCTGATTCAGGTAGAGAGAGCTGACTTAAAAGAAAATTGAATCAAAAAAGCCTTCAGATGGTACCTTACCCCAGAGAGAACTTCTCACTTCACAAGGGAGGGTTCAAGACATTGCTATAGAGGTTGCGGACAAATAGGAACTTACCTGCATATGTGGTGGAAGTGTACTAAGATTAGGGTGATATGGGACAAGTTACAGAGACTGTTAAGTAGGATCTTACAACAACCCGTTCCCCTAACTCTAGCTCAAGCTCTTCTAAAAAAAAGCTTACTCACTTCAATGTGGCCATTAACACATTTATTAAAACTCTTTGCACAGCAACTAGAATATGTATTGTCAGACGTTGGAAGGTGAGGGCTCCAGAGTGGCAGGAAGTTTTGGATAAAATTAATTATATATACAGTATAGAATGTCAGAATTATCAGTCACAATCACAGGGATGAGAGAGCAGTTTACCAAGATTTGGTTCTATTGGATCATGCAGTATGAGGAGAGAAATGCACGTTAGAAGGTGATTTATATAACTGTACATGTCAGCCATGCCCTTTCAATTTAAATTTTTAGTACTGGGAACCAAGGAGGTAAGATTCATTACCCTCCAACCATACCTAAAGTTAGATTCCAATGTAGACAACCGCAAATTAAGAACACATAGTCATTTTAAATTGTTTTAAAGTGTTTTATTTGTTATAAAAGTTTGTTTTTATGAAAGTATTAAAATTACAGAAGTTAATTACATTTACAAGATGGGATGTGGATGCGGGGCTAGGTAACATCTAATAAAATCTGGGCTGGGGTGACTTCGTCCAAGAGGTTATTGAGTGTTTCAGGGAGAAAGGAGGAGATGCCAATTTCTTTCCACCTGCAAAGAATAAGGATTGTTAAGTACCCAAAAAGAGACAGTAATTTAACAAGTGACATAGATAAAGGCTATGGTACTTACTTAAATGGACACGGGGGTGCCTTCGGTGCTCCACACTTGAACACATTCATCTGCATATGCTTATGTAAAGAGGGAGGGGGGTCGCCCAATCTAGATGATAAAGATTGCATTGTATCTTGCTCTCTGTTGTCTGACCTGTTTCCACTTTGTGTCATTTTCTTTCTTTCTGATGTGATAAAATAAATAAATATTTAAACTAAAATGCTTGTGGTATAGCTATACCTCCGTGACTCATAATATGCGTTCCAGGCCATTCCACACGCAATGGCCAATTTTTCAGCGGTATAGCTGTACACAAAACTCATAATCTAGGTGAAACCTAGGAATTCTTAAAAGAATGCCAGGTAAAAACCATGATCCTTACATAAAGAAATAAAGGTCCTCTAATAAAACTTCCTAAATACAGGCTCACAAACATGAATCAGAGTCTCAATAACAGAATCTGAGAGCCCGCTCTGCTTAAGAACTATTTGTTCAAACTCCATGCCATCAGGCTTAGAGATTTGAAACCTGTATGAAAAAAACTGACCTTGAGACAAAAATATCTGAAATGCAAAGGAAGTATCCAAAAAGGGCAACAGGACATCTGAACTAAATTTGCATACCAAAAACTACGAGACCAAATCAGAGCAAATAGAATTACAGACACGCCCTCCAGACTGATTAGGCAACCACCCTGGAAGAAGAACCAGAAGTGGAAAAAACATGTTAGTTGAAATGACCAAGGAACTACCTAAGTATCCACAAACACTACTTGAGGATCTGTGGACCTGCCACAGTATCTGAAAAGTCAGGGAATTAAGCAAAAGATCTATCTTTGGGAGACTCCAAAGATCTACTATCTCATAGAAGATATCCAGATGAAGAGACCTCTCTCCTGGATACCAAGTCTAAAAACTGAGAACAACTGTTTTTCACTCCAGATACTGTATATGAACAGCATATATTAAACAGCAATTGACTTCTGCCCAATAAATAATTCCTGATACTTCCCTCATGGCCTGGGAACTGTGAATTCCCCCTAGATGATCGGAGATAAGACTCCCTTTCAAACAGGCATCAACTCTGAAGGACTATGAAAATTGAACAGAGTTCAAAAATATTAAAAAGAAATTTCACACCCGAAGAAACCAAAAAACACCTTGCACGCTCGGCCCCCTAT
The DNA here is from genome assembly GCA_905336975.1 of Bombina variegata variegata. Taxonomy (NCBI): domain Eukaryota; kingdom Metazoa; phylum Chordata; class Amphibia; order Anura; family Bombinatoridae; genus Bombina; species Bombina variegata. The sequence continues at coordinate 3,201 of CAJPDP010116473.1, read as the reverse complement.
CCTGAAAGATTTACATCTGTAAATAATACAAATCCAGTAGGATGAACAAAAGATGTCCCCTATAAAATAAGCTGATGATACAGCCACCAAGACAAAGACTAGCTTGATCTGAAATCTAGATGAATGCTTGAAATAGCAGATTAAGACCCCTGCATCACTGCCGAAGCATACAAAGCTAGGAATTCTTAAAAGATTGCCAGGTAAAAACCATGATCCTTACAACAAGAAATAAAGGTCCTCTAAACCTTATAATAAAGACAAAGAATGGCTTTATCTGAAATCAAGATGAATACTTGAAATATCAAGTAAGACTCCTGCATCACTGCCGAAGCATACAAAGCTGAAGAGGCTTCATGAGAGAGCAACTGAGGGGAAAAAAAAGAAACAGAAGGTCTAGACAGGCAGACACTGTCTTCATACTCCTTAAAACTGTCAAGCAAAGATTGATGGAAACTTAGAAAAAACTTAGGAACCAGTGAACTTTTTTTCAACCATGATGCGGAAGAAACAACAACAGTTTGAACCAAATGATCTGGAAACACTGTAATACCCTGATTTCTGATTTCAGAGAAAAGAATACCCAAGACCTAGGAAATATTCTAGGAGTTGAACCCAGATCAAACGTTAGAGCAATAACAAAAATATTCTAGACCAGAAAGGTAAACCTAGGAAACTGATGATGTTCCTAGAGGATAGAACATGAAGATAAACAGCCAATAAAACTATTATAAACCTAAACCGCACCTTGCAAATAAAAGATGGAAAATTCCAAATAGTCATTATTTATAAAATAAAAACTCTGAAAGATTAGTTCAGAGCCTTTAGATACAGAACTGGTCCGAAAGTTCCTTCCTATTAAGGAGAGGCTAGAATAAAACCCCATTCTCTGTACTAACAAAGGAACAGGAACAATGTCTCCCATATATTATAAAACCCAAATTGACTAAAAAAGGCTTGAGCCTTCACTGTAATTCACAAAACATAGGACAAAAAGATAAATGCTCTCTTTCTGAACCCATTCATTAACCCTGGGAGACTATATTAAAAACCCAGGGATCCTGAACAGACTGAAACTAAGCTTCCCAAAAGAAGTTTAACCTACCCCCAGCCAGAGTCTCTGGAACAAGAGCCGCACCTTCGTGCAAACTGAGATTAGTTGTACTGCTCAGACATATTCCAATTGGAACTTGGCTTCCAGATGGAACCAGAGGAACCAGCTTCTGAGAGAAGGAATCAGATTTTTTACCTGTTCTGACGAAAGGAACAAAAATGATTAGGAGATTAAAATTTACCCCTGGATTTCTAGTTGTGAGCTCCTTTACCTTCCATCATATTAGAGATAATATAATCTGCTGACTGGAAGGGGAGGCGCTACGAGTGGGTCGACCGTAGCTGTGCTCTGTGAGGGATAGAGCAACAGACACCTTTTTTTTCCAAGCATCCCCTTGGCAACCCCGGGAGTAACTACTCTAGAAGCTAGAGAGGCTTGGTGAGCGTATTCAATCTGCTCATATTCCCGGTCCTAGAAGCGGATGCACCATGGCCCTAGATCCAGGACGGAAGTAGAGGCCATGTTATTGGCTGTCGGCGTTTGTACATGGAACGCTACAGCAGGGCCCAAGCATATGGTGTGTTTGCCAGTTTTCCCAATGGCAGGTCCAGTACTGATTCTTTGACCTGTGGACGGATGGCATGCTGGGGTGGAGTGGAACTCTGCTGGATGGCATAATCATCATTTTGCAACCAGGTCGTAACGGCGGAGAATGCTGAAGTAGGCTCTATGGTGAACTGTAAGTAGAGTACTTGCTATAACTGGGGCAGATGTAACAACAGCTAGAGAGGAGAAGTGCCTGCAGCAATCGGCTTAATGAATACATGTGCATATGGTAACATGAAGTATACCGGATAAGTCACAGTTCCAGTGCCCTTAGCTGATAGAAGGTACTGCTGGTTATATCTTCTTTCTATCTGTGTATCAGCTTAAGGGGGGTGACCGTGGGATCTGTGTACCATATAGCATATCTCGCACTCTCTATGAACGCTTATTGAGACATTGCTAAAGAAGATTTGGTCCTAGGGGCATATTTATGCCCCGTGTTTCCCCGCTACTCCTTAACCTGTCTGCCTGCTCTGAGGCCGCGGACAGAAATTGCCAGAAATCAACACGATTGAATACAATCGGGTTGATTGACACCCCCTGCTAGCGGCAGATTGGCCGCAAATCTGCAGGGGGCAGTATTGCACCAGCAGTTCACAATATCAGATCATGTCCGCTCGCACAATCATAAATATGCCTCCTAGACTTAAATTGGATACAATAAGCTGCCGGGCGCAGAATCTGACATAAGCTTATACGGTTTGTCTGTGTATAAAGGAAGATTCAGGTTGGGACATGCATATTCTGCCTATATATAAGAAGTTGAGGCAAAAAAAATATGGGTGACTTATACTACTAATGACATAGAAAGTAGTGTGACTCTAAATTTGTCTCTGGACTCGGATTAAAAAATATTCTCTCTGTTATATTGGACTTGTGTGTGGCTAAAGGAATATTGTGCTTACTGAATTTCTGTTTTTTTTCTCTTTATTTACCCATGGCCCTAAAAATACTCCAGGCTAACCAATATTTGAAAAACACAATTTGGGCGAGGGTCTTAGCTGAGCCGTTAATCTCTAAAATAAGTAGGGATATTTTAACTGAATATATATCTTGTGGGTTGGTGTATGATAACTAAATTATTTGTATGCTTAAAAATGCAGTTTGTTTATTATATTACGGCAACCCCTCTTTTCCCCTCCGTTTATAGTGAAGCTCGTTACTAAGATATAATTCACACTCTTTCTGGGTGACTGTAGTCTTTTTGACGCCTAAATTGCACATTTACAAAAAAGATACAGGGGCCTATCTCAATCCGACGCAGATCGATGCTTGCGTCATTACAGATGTTCTGAATACACATTCGACTCTGACACTTTTTCCAATTTATCAAACATTTAACAGGTACGCTCGCGGCTATTCCAACACATTGTACCTGGTTTTCAAACCGCCACCCTTGAGGCCGCGGGTGCCATAGAAATCAATGGGAGTCTGAAAGCACCAAAAGCTTATGTTCAATGCTGCAAAACAATGAAATATACCCCATTGATTTCTATGGTAGAAAACAAGTTATGTTTACAGCTAACACCCTAACATAAACCCCG
>CAJPDP010116363.1:0-12005 GCA_905336975.1 Bombina variegata variegata | reverse complement strand
CCAACTTGCTCTCATCCATCAGCTGATTATTTCACCTGTGCTCTAGTTCAGCTATAATGAAAACCAGGACTGTTGGGGGTACTTGAGGACACTAAATATACCCTATGCAAACCCCCACAAAGGTATAATAAAGTGGAATCCGTAAACTGAGGCACGTCATTCCTCCTATGTGCTGAGCGGGTGTTTTGAACTGTTTGCTGCGTAATCCACACCCAGGGATTGGACGTTTATGCTTATACATTTTATCAGCTTCTTCTAAGCCTGGCATTACTTCTTGGAGCACGGAGGATTTCACACCTGATGTGCCTATATTTTATGAATTTCTTGTGAGTACATATATAGCATGTATTGCTATAAATAAAACTTTACTCTACACATGAATAGTGTCTGCGCTTCTCTCCTCTCCTATATCTTTTTAGACGTCTTAGGGTTTTTTGGATCTACCCGTACAAGAGGAGCAGCAGCACACTTTGGATTCCTAACAACGAATCTTCCATGAACTTTTATCATCTTCTACAAGTATAGAATATTTTATACATTTTTATACTCTGGATTGTATGTATTGATTGTATGATTGTAATATTTATGACCATCGGTTATAATTATAAATCCAATACGATTTTATTTTTTATTTTGGTGCACTGATTTACAGATCATTTTTTATTAATATTATATTTTGTCCTTATACATTTTTGCATAGGTGTATCTTTTACCTATTGGGCATTGGTTATATTGTCAATGTTTACTTTTATATACACAGCTTAACTAGCGCTACTCTTTTGCTTCGCTGTGCTGGCATAGAGATTCGCTTCGCTGTGCTGGCAAACTTTACCACCTCAATGGAAACTAGCCCAAAGTCTATGGAGATTTTTTATGTTACCACCAGTTTCCAAACTTCATCACCTCAATGGAAACTAGGCCAAGGTGTTTATTGTCTTTTTAACCATATGAAAAGTTCAAATTCAGCTTTGTCTATGTTTTGACTTCCTTATAGACACCATGGCCTAGTTTCCATTGAGGTGGTAAAATTTGGAAACTTGTGATAAAAACTAAAGTTTGGAAACTGGTGCTAAAAAGGTTTATCTCCATTAAAGGCCTAGTTTCCATTATAGTGGTAAAGTTTGGAAACTGTTGGTAAAAACATTGATCTCCATTAAAGTCTATGGAGAATTTTTATGTTACCACCAGTTTCCAAAGTTTACCACCTCAGTGGAAACTAGGCCAAAGTCTATGGAGAATTTTTATGGAACCACCAGTTTCCAAAATGAATTACCTCAATGGAAACTAGGCCCATGTCAGGTCTAGTTTCCATTGAAGTGGTAAAGTTTGGAAACTGTTGGTAAAAACATTTATCTCTATTAAAGTCTATGGTGTTTCCAAGCTTTACATCCTTAACGGAAACTAGGCCTCAGTACATTAAAAGCAAATCTGTTTGAATTAGCCTGCTCATGTTTCTTATTCAATATTTCTAGAAGAATAGAAGTTGCAGTGGTTAAACATGTAGTAAAAGAAAAAGATTTGATTTGAAATAAAATGCTCTAACTGAATAGAACATTTTACATTTACCATAGAATCATTAAATAGAAGACATGTTTAAATAGACGTGCAACAGTGAAGATATGATGTGCTTAACAGTGTACCTCTAAACTTTTATTGGAGGGTTTTTGGGATAAGGAAGTGTTTTCTTGGCTTATCTACACCAGTAGAGGTGGGACTGCATGTCTGTCGTGAACTTGTTGGGCGTGTCATGGGGGGGGGGATTTGGGCAGAGAGGGGCGTGTCATAGGCGCAGAGTCAGGGCAGTCCCTGGAAACAAGGCTTTCGGTTTGGGCATGCAAGAATGGGCACCCACCCCGCCCAAAGTGTTTATGGTACCAGGAGTTGTAATATTTAGTCAGATTCTTTATATAGGTAACACTGAATGTTGGGACAGGGATGGGCAATACAAGGGGCAGGGCATACAGAAGAATAGGTATAAGAGCACTGGGCTGAGGGGTGCCACAAATTTATCTTGCATAGTGCCCTCCCAAATGCTAAGGTTGTCTCTGCTCTAAACTGGGGCATAGGCGAGCCTACTCCACAGATTTAAGACGATAAAACCGCTTCTTCTTTTTTCTTCTCCTTCACCTCAGAAGTGGTGAGATCAATTGTCCCCAAAACTCACTCATTCGGGGTGATTGACATGCTCTGTTCTAGCGCAATTGGTTGCGCTGGAGCAAGGGGTAGTATTGCACCACAATCCTCTTGTGCAATATTACAGTTCGTCCTGTTATGAAACATCGCAAGTGTTGATTGCAGGCGAACAGGCTGCTACTTGCGAACCTGTCCACCTGCTGGGATAATACATTTACCCTGTAGTCTTGCTTCTCTTATGTTCTCTTCCTGCAGCTTATATTTCAACACAGAATTTTAACCCAAATGCAACCAGATGTGATAGCTGCTGGTCACATTCCTTATACTCACTCTCCCCCAAATAAGTATGATCCTAATTTGTTAAAGTAACACAGAAACTTTCAAAACATAATCAGAATTTTTAAAATCACTGCTAGATCTAAATCTAAATATATTAAAATATAAAAGAGATGGTGCAAAGCTTAAATGCAATAATACTGAAAGGACCTAATCTGAAATGTAAAGTAATATAAAATACAAAAAACAAAGTGTAAGTGTAATAAAACTCTCATATCCTGCAGTGCTATATTGCACTGGGCTTGTCCCTTGATTCACATACATAAATGAGAGAAATCTCGCAGTGCTGGAGAGTTCCGCCATTTTTCTTTTAGCATTCAATATCCCTTAGCTGTTCTTAGACACACCCAATTAATGCAGAGTGCTTACTAAAGTGTGTCCTAAGATTATAATCTTTATTTTAGACTAGAAGCAGAAGTCAGTTTGTTATTTGAAAATGGTGAGAAAGAAGCAGCTAAATATTTGGCAATATTTATGGCATAATAAGTAATGGTTACATATATATATACACTAGTGTTAAAGCCCGTGTACATGGGCCAAAATGTTTAAGGAAAGAAATATACCTATCCCTCTATCCTTATCCCTTTATCTCTATCCCTATATCTCTATCCCTCTATCCATCTATCCCTCTATCTCTATCCCTCTATCCCTTTCCCTTTATCCATCTATCCCTATCCCTCCATCGCCATACCTCTATCCACCTATCTCTATCCCTATCCCTCTATCTCTATCCCTCTATGTCTATACCTCTATCCATCTATCCCATTCCCTCTATCTCTATCCCTCTATCCTTTCCCTCTTTCAATCTATCCATATTCCTCTATCCAACTATCGCTCTATCTCTATCCCTCTACCCATCTATCCCTATCCCTCTACCTTTATCCCTCTATCTTATCCCTCTATCCCTATCCCTCTCTATCCCTCTATATCTATCCATCTATCCTTTACCCTCTATCTCTATCCCTCTATCTCTTTATTTTTCTGCAGTGTAGGATCCCCCTAACCCTCCAACCTCCCTGATCCCCCCTCAAACAGCTCTCTAACCCTTGCCGCCATCTTAGGTACTGACAGCTGTCTGCCAGTACCTATAAACCCCTTTTTAATTATTTTTTTTTTCTTTCTGTAGTGTAGTGGTCCCACCACCTCCCCCTCTCCCGTGATAGCCATTTAGTATCCCCCCCGTACCCCCAAACCCCTTTTCTGTAGTGTAGCTGCCCCATCCCTTCCTGTTCCTTTAAAAAATAATTCCTGTAGTGTAGAAGATATAACAAAGGCCTTTTCAGGTAACAAGTAATGGATTAACAATTTACAGTGGTTCTGCAGCAACGGAAGTAAATTAAGCCTTAAAAGTTGAGGGTAACAATTCCTACCGATGTCCCATTACATTGATTACTTTAAAGCCCTCTGTCTGTTTAAAAGCAGCATTGGGACAGACTGTGTTACTACAAGTATTTGGAAAGTGTTGTACTGCATGAAGTAGTTTACACTGCTGTCATAAAGACAAGAAAAAAGGCACTTAAAGGACCAGTCAACACAGTAGATTTGCATAATCAACAAAGTTAACAAGACAATGCAATAGCACTTAGGGGCCGATTTATCAAGGGCCGAATGGCCCCTGATGCCCCTTTTTCCGCGAAAGACTTCCGGAGCTTGGCCGTGCAGCAACTTAGTTTGTGATCCCCCAGTTCGGCATTTACACACCAGCCACGCAGGCAATCACAGAAAAAAGTGCAATGGGAATGACCGCACATTAACCGGACACTCACAAAGCCACACTCAGAGGTTCCCACCCAGGAACACTTGACCCAGGATACCTTCAGGCCTCAGGGCGGGTACTGGCCGGAGCGCATAACAACGCTCACTCTGTGGCGCGAACGGCAGCATATACAGGAGCCACTAAGCCTGAGGGACACGCTACAGCAACCACCCACATAAGCGCCGGGACTACAACACAACAAGAAGAATAGAGACAGTAAATGATCTCATTTACCACCCTGAGACACGCATTTCATATCATCGGCACATTAAATGCTAGGATTAGTCCACCCGGTGAGGCCTAACCTTCCCCTGGCTTAAAAAGCACTAAAACACCCTTGTGCAGGGACCGCTGCAAGGGATAGGCTCCCTTCTGACTCCAGGGGAATGCCAGCAAAAAAGAACCAAAAAGCAGACATCCAACCTAGATCAAAAATGATCAATCAATATCTAAAAGCAGCTGAGGGAACATCACCTCCAAAACCAGACAACTCACAGGATGCCCAGACACCCCTGGAGGCCATTGAAGCACAATCTTACACTTCTATACCCTCTAACCAATCCTCAGAGATCACCAGAGAAGACTTAAAGGTTTTAGCTTTAAAAGAAGATATAAAAGCAGCCATGGCAGATATGCGCAACATGTTCCAAGATATGAAAAGAGATTTAAAACGTGTAGACCACAGGGTAACTACCCTGGAAGAAAGCCATAACACAACAACACAAGATGTACAACATCTGTATAATCAAGAAGAAACAATTCAAAATTTATTGGAAAAATTGAAAGACCTTGATAATAGAGGGCGTAGGAACAATCTACGCATCAGGGGAGTCCCAGAATCCATCCTGCCGGCAGCACTGCAGGAATATCTTCAAGATTTGTACATAACAATCAAGGGCACTAATACATCCCCAGAAATAGTTATGGAAATGGCACACAGGGTTCTCAGAGCTAAACCCTTAGCCAAAGCACCCCTGTAAGACCTGGTGGTAAAATTCCTAAACTACCAAGACAAGGAGGAAATACTGTGACATGCACATCTGAAACCCCAACTCACACACGCTGGAATAACAATTCAGGTCTTTGCAGATCTCAGCCCCACTACACTCCAAAAACTTAGAGAGCTGCAATTTATAACCTCTGTGCTGAGATCTCAGAAAATATCCTACCGATAGGGATTACCAGTCAGCATAACCACCATAAGGGGCGACAAGACAGCCCTCTACAGAGGCCTGGATGACCTGAGATACTTCTGTGAGACACTACAGATACAAGTCATACCAGCCAAAGAACACTATACTTTGGACAATAACACCAGATGACTCCACACGAAAAGAAGAGGCCTCCAAAATTTACTGAGCATCAACAAAAGTTATCCCTTGGAATAAACTGTTGCACTGCTATAATGCAGTAAGGACCCACAAATTGAGAACTTAATAGATGGTTCTCACATATGGACACTCTAGCACACCGGATGAGTAAAGTTGCACTGTTATTGTTTTCTGTTTATATCCACCTGTTATCACATTCATCTTACCCCATGTTATATTTATGCTTTGAATAAGGCTCATAAGGGGGAAACCAAGCTTGTTGTTTATTTGATATTATAACAACTTACACACATACCTTACCATAGGGTCGATATACATTAGAGTCCCAAACAATGAGAGAACTAACACCATAACGAACACCTCCACAACTACAAGAAACACAGCAACAGCTGCACAACTGTTCCCTATATTATCATCATAATGCAAAGGGACACTATAAAGGATATGCTCACCCCCCCTCATAGGCCATTATTGATAAAGAATCTTAACACACGGTGACTATAGTGATAATTTACAAATACCACTATATCCTGAATACTACACTCGCATGGCAGGGGTGATCTGAAATACCACACGGGCAACATTAGAAACAGCTCCTATACAAAAAAAAATGTTTTGCCTAATACCAATTTATATTCATCATCGAATGCCGTTCTGGGAGTACGGGATACCACCCTCAGTTACTACACTTGTTACCTTTTTTCCTCTAAAGCACCAGAACAGTTTATATTATTGTTATATTGTTAAGCTACTTAAGCCACACTTTCTGAGGTCACTGTCACAACACCCTCATCAACCCCCTAGCCATTGCCCCTTGCAAGGAAGTGGCGAAGATATCTACTGTTGCTTCCTTAGCCCGTAACCACATCCCATATCACCCCTCATAATCCTTCCCCTCCCTCCCACCGCTTTCCTCCAACCTCTCCCTCTCGCACACCCCACTCACAACTATGACGGAACGAGTTGCAACATTCCACTCGCATAAGCTTCACCTAATAACTATAAATGCCAAGGGCCTCAACAGCCCAGAAAAACAATCAATAACCTTTAATGATCTACACAGCCAAGAAGGAGACACTCTTTTTACAAGAGACACACTTTAAAAGAGGTAGAGAACCAAAACTACTTAGTGCTAGATACCGAACTGCATACCTATCCTCCGGTCTGACTAAGACAAGAGGAGTCTGAATCTTAATCAAAAACACAATTCAGTTCCAACCGACGCATATAGAAATAGATAGAGAGGGAAGATACATAATAGTAGTGGGTCTCCTATACAACAGATACATAACAGTAGCGAATGTTTATATGCCCAACCAAAAGCAACATATGGCACTGAAAATAGTGTCGCAAAAAATAAAATAAAAAACACGGAAAAGGCACACTATTCCAGGGAGGGACCTTAATACAACTATAGACCCTCCTCTCGACACATTGAACGGCTCCTCCAGCATCCCCAAAAAGGTAATCAAATTAATCAACTCCCAACTGCAACAACTCACGGTCCATGACACTTGGAGGACACTACACCCAAGGGACAGAGACTTTACATTTTACTCACACCCACACCAGTCGTACTCTAGAAAAGATTACATATTGACAGATCCAGCTAGCCTTTCCCTAGTTTACAATGCAGTAATTTGACTACTTACCTGGTCTGATCACACACCTGTGCTATGCAACTTTAACTGGCCTGAAAAACCAATACTCCCTTTTATCTGGCGTTTAGATGACTGCCTTCTTAATGATCCTCTACACAAGTTAGAAATAGAAAGAGCGTTACAAGATTACTTTCGGCAAAACAGCCAGGAACAGTTCAAACCATCATTAATCTATGTGTCATTAGAGGAGTATTGATCAAGATCAAGGCACGACAGGGCAAATATAACAGGCAATACTATAATTCACTAAGGGCATAAATTTACTACTGGGAGACAGAACATAAAAAAATACACTGACACAAGTCAGAGGTGAGCTTCATGCACATCAACTCAAAGAAACGCAACTCAAGGCACTCTGCCTGCAATAGCAATACTTTGAACACCGCAATAAACCTGGCGCACTCCTAGCCAAAGCTTTAAAGCGGAAAAAAATGAAATTGTATATCTCAATTATAACTGACAAACAAGGCACTCTCTACAAAGACAGTACAAACATAGCAGAGACCTTCAGACTTTACTATTCTTCCCTATGTAATCTAAAAGCAACATCCTCAACATCAGAACTTGACGCCAACGAAAGTGGAACTCTGACAGACATAGAAAACTACCTAACAGACATTGAAGTCCCAACTATCCACCCTAATGAAGCAAAACAATTAGAGTCCCCCATAACACATGACGAAATCCTGAAAGCCATAAAAGATATGCCAAGCAGAAAAAGTCCAGGCCCTGATGACTCAGAATAACCTATTATAAAAAATTTGCATCATTACTGACTCCACACTTAGCTAACACCTACAACACATTACTAAAAGATGGAGGTTTTTTACCGAACATACTCGAAGTTCACATCACAGTCCTGCCAAAACCAGGCAAAACACCAAATAAACCAGAAAATTTCTGCCCAATCTCCTTGCTAAATTCTGTCATAAAAATGTATGCAAAAATATTAGCCACATGCATAAACAAAGTCCTCCCCAAAATAATTAACCCGGACCAGGTGGGTTTTGTTCCGGGACGAGAGGAAAGGGGCAACACCGTAAAAGTACAACAACCCATTTCACATGCACAAAATAACAAAATTCCACTATCACTAACTTCCATTGATGCCGAAAAAGGCCTTTGACAGGGTGAAATGGCCTTTTCTGAAGGCCACCCTGTCAAAGATGGGATTCAGCCATAATTTTTTATTGGTATGATATTCTACCTGTATACCACTCCAACTGCCAAAATAAAGATAACACAGAACACAAACTGGTGATGTATGCTGATGATGTGTTGTTAACACTTACAAACACGGAAACAATTTCTCACTGAATGTATTAAAAGCCGAGTTCTTAAAACATAATGATACCAAATGACACGGTCTCCCAGATAATGACAACTTGCCTATTAAAACTGCAGACAGATAAAATGAAATACTTGGGGGTTTATCTATCAGCAAACTCAGACACGCTATTCAAAGCTAATTATAGACACTTGGAGAAGTCGATAATAAGTGACCTTTCCAACTTCATATGCAGACACATCCCTATCCTGGCTGACATACGCACAGATAAGTAATTTTGTTACATCTCACAGATGTAAAAAATCACTACTGAAAAACTTTGCATAATGAAACAGCCCCCTTCCCACTTAATATCTATTCTCTACAAGAAACTCCAAATACCAGACAAAGATCATCTCCCTACACACACGAAAGCATGGGTTTGGGAACTAACTTTAAAAACCTGGAACACTATATTTATTAACACCAAGACAGCCTCCATCTCAGCCCAAGATTAGGAGACTAATTATAAGTATTTTACAAGATGGTACCTGACCCCAGTCAGATTGAAAGTGCTCTACCCCACAACCTTGGGTTAAATGCTGGAGAGGCTGCCAAGAAGAGGGTTCCATGCAACACATATGTTGGGATTTCCCCAGGCTTCAATAATTTTGGACAGACTTTATAACCCACATATGCAATACCCTAGAAACCATAGTACCTAGGGACCCTAAGATACTGCTTTTCGCGAACCTCCCAAAGTTAAAAAATAAGGCAAAAGAAAAACTGCTGCTCACAATAAGTAGCGCAAAAATCTTAATCCCTAGACATTGGAAATCCCCCACGGTCCCCACCTTCAGGGAATGGGCAACACAAGTAGACAAACTCCTATAGTTAGAGAGGTACCACTACATTAAAAATGGCTCAGTTGAAACCCATGAGATGAAGCTAGACATCTGGAATATGGAAAAATGACACCAATACTTCTACAAACAAATTACTCATCCTCCTCCCCCCTTACCCCCTCCCTTCCACCTCCCCCTTCAAACTCCCTAGTTGACCGTGATCTACTAAGTCAAACTCAATAAGAAAAATAAGAAAAGGACATTCAATTAAACAGATCCGGCACTGTATTGTGTAACGGAAAATGTATGACTTTTTCTCTCCCGCTGAGCTAACAAGGTCTCACAAGGACCTAAAATTTTAGAAAATGGACATCCTCGTAAGAGGTGACTAATGGTAAACAAGTTGAAGTTCAATGCACTCATGGAAACAACCAGCATTGTATCTCTGTATGTAACATTTAAAAGCTAACTGACTGGTTATGTTTGTATTATTTCTTATTGATTTAAATAAAAAAAAATTCTACTACAAAAAATAAAAAGTGTAGGTCTTTCCTTTAAAAGGAATTGCAAAGAAAGCCAAGGTGCTGGTGAGTACAGTTTTCTACACCATCAAAGGCACTTTGAAACTGGAAGTAACTCTGGCAGGAAGAGGTCTGGCTTATCCAAAGTCACAACAGAAGCAGAGGACACGCTTATCTAGTGCTTGTTTTGATTAAAATAAAATGTACAAAATCAACTTGATCTGAAGTAGTAAATTGTTCCAGCACTGCACATAGGGGTCAATTTATGAAGCAGCGGATGCTGCTTCCGACCCACTCCACTTCAGTTCCGCCTGAAGCGGAAGTTAAGAAGCAGCAGTCCTAAGACCGCTGTTCCTTAACTCGTCCACCACCTCTGAGGTGGCAGGCAGCAATCAGCCCGATCGAATACGATCAGGTTGATTGACACCCCCGATTGCCCCCCCCCCGATTGGCCGCAAATCTGCAGGGGGCGGTATTGCACCAGCAGTTCACTATTGTGAACTGCTTGTGCAATGATAAATGCCAACAGCGTATGCTGTCGGCATTTATCGATGTGCAGCAAACATGATACGCTACATCGTATCATGTCCGTCCGCACAATAATAAATTTACCCCATAGTCCTTTCCGCTTTGGTCCATTCTTCTACATAAATAAATTATATAATATGTGACATTTTTCCATTTAAATATAGCGTTGATCTGACTGTTTGTATCCATTGTTGTAGATACCTGTTTTTACCCATAACATAATTTATTTTGTTATTAGAGCAACCCCTGTGAAGGATGGATGAACCAGAATGAAACGCTCCGAAATTTAACAACAGAGGTAGTGCTCTTGTTTTTTAATAAGTATTTTGTTTTTTTATGTACAGTGAAAAGTGCTGTATCATAATAACAGCTGTGTATTATATGTTACATATAACTTACCATATAGACATTTTAACAAACTTAAAAAATAACTTGTGTGTTAGGCTATATAGGCAGCTGTGTAGCACTGTGTAACATTTGTTGCTCAATGTCTTAGTTGGAGTGTGGTATTTCTAGATTTTTTTTAATGAAATTAACATGAATTAGGAACACATAAAATTGCTTATCACAACTGAAGTTAAAATACAGTACATAGTGAACTAAAATTAAAAGGATAGTAAGCCCAAAATAATTCGCCTTTAGTTATTCATCATTAAAAAACGTTTTATTTATTTTGCTTGATATTTCAGTGATTTACATACTTCACAGTGATATGTGCAGAAAGTTGTTTATAAATGTCCCTAATTAGACTAATTAATGGAATAGTAAAGTGGGTGTGTCCTGTGCCTGGAAAATTTAAAAAATAAAAGAGACAGGTTTACATGCTTTTAAAACATTTATTTTACATGAATTTCTTTTTTTGTTTTGTAATGATGTGAATAATTTATGTTACATAAATAAAAAATATACTTGAAAGTCCTTTTAAACCTAACATTAACACCACTAGGTATATGGTATAGTCCAGGGGTGACTATACTTTTAGAGAGATGGGGTCTGTGAAGTTTGTCGGTATGATCTACTTATGCATGTGCTATGTATAAGAAAATCTGTGCTTGCACACAAAATCGATCTTTGTTTTAACACAGGGACCAATATTCTTGCACTGAATAGTCATTTTTATAAGATGTGTGCATCGGCAGTTTCGTTCACTGCTGAATGTGGAAGTAGGAGGCTATTTTCAGTATTAGGCTCTTTTCGCTGCCGAATATCCTCTTGTGCAAGTGAAACACACTAAGATTTGGTTTCACACAGATGAAAGTTTAATTGTATTAAAAACATACTGTTGTCCTGGTAATAGTTATAATTCATCATAAAAATATAAATATGAAATTTATCATAAAATCATAGTTTTCCTTATTTACATTTTATGTACAAACAAAAGCACAATTACCTTGATTAAAAACAAATACAAAAATTTTCAGTGTAATAAAAGGGTAAATGGGGTTAACTGTAAAATCCACAAAAGATTTAAAGTGACAGTAAAGTCATAATTAAACTTTTATGATTTAGACAGAGCATACAATTTTAAACAACTTTCCAATTTACTTCTATTATTTAATTTGCGTCCTCTTGTTATCCTTTGCTGAAAAGTTTATCTAGAAAAGCTCAGGAGCAGCAAAGAACCTAG
>CAJPDP010116357.1:0-15107 GCA_905336975.1 Bombina variegata variegata | reverse complement strand
AAACATCTAGTATAGGGTAAAACATATAGAGCAAATCAAGTATAAGTGCAATACAATACCAAAGGCCCCTGGCCAGGACTTATTCAAGTCACAAAACGCCTGACGCACGTTTTGCTTCCTGCTTTTTCAAAGGCAATTTGTTTGTGATGATTTTCTAGTTTAAATAGGCTCTTTCCACTAAATCATTTCATTTTGCCGGAAATACAGCAATCACATTCTCAATATTCTCAACCGTCACAATCAGCTGTTAATTAATTGCTTCAAATCCATTATAACATCCATATGTCATTCTTAAATAGCTTTCATGCTTATGCATTTAAACATACTTTATTCATAAATCTGCTGCCAATAATCTACATAAAAGCGTGTTATTCGGATTCTATTACTCCGACATTAACATGTTTATATTCATAAAGGATACATAGTATTGGTCAATCTAGCTCTGTGTTTGAGCCAATCATGTGCATTGCAGGTTATAGACACCCCCATATACCTTGTGGGGCGCATCCAATTATTTAGTAGAAGCTGAGAGACAGTTCAACTCCCCTAAATATATCAGATCCGTCTACTATTTGCTATTGGTCAGAAGAAATAAAGGCGTGTTTCCTCCGGCCAATAGCAGATGGACTAGTAGACCAGGCATCTGACAGCACTGTTGGACTATTTCACATAGACCACAGCAATTCATCACAAAAATACTATAAATAGAAGGCCTAATACCAGAAAGGTATTATGAGAATATACTAATGTGTATTGTAATGTGCTGTGATGACATCTACGGGACATTGTGTGAACAGGGCTTTTTGTGTGGTTTTGTTGTGGTAGTTAGTTATGCTAGTGCTAGTTGGATGCATAGTGTAATGGTCGCCTTTTCTTGTCTAGAACTATGGAACAGAACCAACAGTGCAATGGGTTGGACAATATCTGTAGTTTAAAAAAAAAAATTATATGTTGAATGAGCAAGACCAAATATTATACTAATCGGAGTCAACCCTAGGTTTGCAGATCGCCCCAATGCGATCCACAACATTATATGAGTATTTTTGTGATGAATTGCTGTGGTCTATTTGAATTAGTCCACCAGTGCCGTCAGATGCCTGGTCTGCTAGTCCATCTGCTATTGGCTGGAGGAAACACACCTTTGTTTCTTTGTTTCTTCTGATCAATAGCAAATAGCAGACGGATCTAACATATTTAGGGGAGTTGAACAGTCTCTCAGCTTCTACTAAATAATCGGATGCGCCCCACAAGGTATATATAATCAGACTGCTGCTTCCTAGCCACTTCTCCACCTCTTAGGTGGAGAATTTTGATCTCCCCAGTTTTGTCCAACCAGGGAGATTGACAGATCCTGCCCACACGTGATTGGCTGTGCGTAAGCAGGGGGCGGGATTGCACTCGAGAGCAAAATAGCGCTCCTGTGCCATCTTTAATTCTGGCAGTGGATTGCTGCCTGCCAGAGGCGAGCTAGAGTAGACAGGGGCAAATATGTATGATCCCTATGTACTATTGCATTGTCTTGTTATCATGTAGTTGATGATTTTGCAAATTTACTGTATTTACGGGTCCTTTACTTACCACAACTGTTAGTAATAACCATTTGTAGCTGTCCTCCTATATGTAAATGTTATCACCAGTTTCAAGTTTTTTTTATCTTTTCACACACATTTTCATGCGTTTTAATAATATTTTTGTTCTCAGTTTACATTCATGTTTTTCAGCTAGTATTTCCATGTGTTCTGTGAGTTTGGTATTGGTAACACAGTTTTCTGCTTCTTTACTCTACATGTATTTATCCTTCACCTCATTTTTGCTTTTTTTGAGTTCAGTAAAGTGGCTTGGTATTGCTTTCTTGTATATTTGTCTTTACACTTTACACTTTTAGGTCATCTTTCTATTTTCTGAGCAAAGATTTGCTTTACTATCTTCTATTTTTAGAGAAGCATTTTATAATGCATGTGAATTCAGAATAAGCTTTCTTCATGCTTACTCACTTAGGCCTAGATTACAAATAAAGCTTAAAATCACGCTTTTGCAAGCACAACATTTGTGCTCCACTCAGTAAAACCAGTGCAAATGTGCGCTGGTATTACAAGTTAAGCACAATTTGAATGTGACCTCGCGTTCGCATTGTCTGGAAGCCTTGCGCTCAAGAGAGCACGCTTCCTAAGGCTCCAATGGCAAAGCACCTAGTGCAGTGCAGGGGTAAGTCACGCAGTGTTGGGCAGCAAATTAAAAATATATATGTATATAAATATATACATAAATTCCTCTCAATGCGAATCCGCCCACACTGGGTCAACCACCTGCAGGTTCCGTGTAAATAAGCAGCCTTCAGAAATAACAGTAACCACACAGGATTTCTTCAAAAAAAGGTGTCAATTTTATTGACGTTTCGGGGAGTAAACCTCCCCTTCCTCCTTTATAGCCTTCAGAAATAACAGTAACCACACAGGATTTCTTCAAAAAAAGGTGTCAATTTTATTGACGTTTCGGGGAGTAAACCTCCCCTTCCTCCCCTTCTGAGGAAGTGGAGGTTTACTCCCCGAAACGTCAATAAAATTGACACCTTTTTTTGAAGAAATCCTGTGTGGTTACTGCTATTTCTGAAGGCTATAAATATATACATATATATTTATGTGTTTTTATGTGTATATACACATATTAACAGGTAAATACATATGTATTTAAGCATATACATATATATTTACAGTTAAAACACAGTCCCCCATAGATGCAATGTAAAGACACTTATCAGTGCAGTTTTTTTTCTAGCACCTCACATCCCCTCACTTTAACCACTTATAACTGCTTTGTGCAGTTTTTATTAAAAATAAATAAAAATAAAGAGGCTTATATCTTTTATTTTAAGAAAGGAACTGTCCACTTTATTTAGGGGGAAATTGGGGCACATTTTTTTAATTAACCAGAGGTCTGACTTCTGGTTAATTGTGCTAAGTGCAAATTGCTCACGCAAGCTCGTGGAAGCATTAACCAGCCACTTATAATGGCTGATTATTTAACAAGCACCCGTAAAGGAGCAAATTTGCCCCTTTACAGGCGCACATTAAAATAGCACTCCTCTTGTAATCTAGCCCACAATGTTTTCTACTTATATTGCTGTATTTTTTATTTTATTTTTTTTTTATTTATTTTTTTAAGTTTTCAAAATAGCTTTATTATAAGAAAATAAAGTGCATGTTACAGGTTATTTTTTTAAGCAGCAAACTGTTGACTTTGGTACAGAAGTATCTTACAATCAATAAACATATGAAAGAGAGTGTTATACATAATTGTCCTCAAAGTCCATTTAAATAAGTCAGCTGGTTTCTCATGTAATGAGACCGTGAGGTCTTAGGTAACAAATAGTGACATGCATGCTAATGTAGAAAACATCAAATAAACATAGAGCCAAATTGACTCAACATCTTGCATAACATTGTGGAATAAACATGTAATAACATTCTGTTACAATGCCTAGGTAACAGTGCAGTAAGTTGCATGTATCATTGAGTGGAGAGCCTCCCCTAGAGGGAAAAGAATGAAACTCTCTAGTTCAGAGGTCCTGGACAAACTAGGTGTGTACGTTCATATTTGCTCATCATCGGTTATTTAGGGGTGTTAGGGAAAACATATATTCGTCCCATATAAAACGTATGGCATGATAGTCATCTAGTTTCTTAAATTTGGTATAATGATATTGTTCTAACTCTAAAGCAATAGTAACTCTGTCCCTCCAGAACTGTACCGTCGGTAATGTAATTTTTTTCCAATGAAATGGGATATACCGTTTAGCTGTGTTTACCATAATTATCAGTAGTTGAAGTCTGAGCGTGCACCTTAAAGGAGGGAAGTGGTTAAACAGAAACGTCCACGGTTTTAGGGGAATGTGGTTATTTAATATCAGTTCTATATCTCTGTGTATGTCTAACCAGTAAAATTGTGAAATTAGCCACATACACCATATATGTGCAAATGTACCCCTATGCTCACATCCTCTCCAGCACCTGGTATCATAATTCGGTATCATTTTTCCTAGCTTGTCAGGGGTGTAATGCCATCTACATAGGAGTTTACTGTTCATTTCTACAATATGTATAGATGAGGTTGAAGGGCTCATCTGTTTATATATCTTATCCCATACCTTATCCGGTCGATGGTCATTAAGTTCTGCTTCCCATCTCATGACATATGTTGGTGGGTGTCTGGCTTGATGCGAGAGAAGTAACTTATAAGAAAGGGAAAGAGTTCCCTTATGAGGTAAAGGAATATAGCACAATGATTCAAATGGCGTCAGTGTTCTAGAGATATTGTATTTGTCTAAGTGTGTTAGGAGGTAATGGGAAAGTTGATGATGTAGAAGCCAATTATTGTATGCAGAGCCCAAGATGTTTGAGATTTCTTGTTTAGTTTTGAGTTTGCCATTTTGTAGTACTGCATACCAGGGTTTGGATTGGTGTAATGTTTGGGCGCTCTGAGTGATCAGTTGTAGCTGAAGGGGGGATTTAGGATTATTTATAAGAGGTATCAGGGGGGACTGCGGAGTTGAGATCGATTTGTGTGACTTTAGGATCTTGTCCCACATTTTAAATGTTTCCTGAACTATGATGGGTCTTTGAAATTTTGTGTGTTCGCGTATATCTCTCAACCAGCACTGTCCACCTAAATGTTTATTTCCACAAAGTGCAAATTCTAAGGCTACCCATTCCTTGTGACCTGCATGTTTGCACCAGTCTACTATTCTAGACATAAAAGTTGCATACCTATAAAGCTGGAGGTTTGGAGCCCCCATTCTGCCTTGATGTTTATTGCGATATAGGGTTTGATTGGCTATTCTGGGCAGTTTATAATTCCAAATGAAGGAGTTTATTATCTTTTGAAGTTGATGAAGCAGTTTGTCTGCAATAGGGATAGGGAGCTTTAAAGGGATTAAAATTTAAAGACACTATCTTATTCAGATACAGAGAGATATAAACTCCCAAATATTTAAGTGCTAAAGGTTGGTGTTTGAAGTGGTGCTCTTTAAGGGCAAGCAATTCCCGGTGTGGTGTTTCTATATTGATAAACTCCTGTAGTATGGACATGAGGGACGGGACAGAGGTCTCTAAATCTGTTAATGTAAGGATGACATTGTCGGCGTATAGGGACGTTTTGTATTAGATTTGATCTATAACTATTCCTTTGACATCTGGTGAGTGTCTAATGTTTGTTGCTAGGACTTCCATTGCCAGAATGAACAAGGTAGGGGACAGAGGGCATCCCTGCCGGGTGCCAATATTAATTCGAAATGGTTCGAACAGCGAGTCATTTAATTTAATTTTGGCTGTAGGGTTATTGTAAAGGGCAAAAATGTTATGGACGAAGACTGTGCTAAAGCCAAATTTTAGGAGAGTATGTTTAAGGAAAGACCAATTTAGATGGTCAAATGTCTTTTCGGCATCCATAGAAAGGACTACTGAAGGGATGTTGTGGGCATTCGTGTATTCTATAATATTCAAAATTTTGGTGGTATTATCTCTGGCTTCTCGGTGTGGGATGAATCCCACCTGGTTAGTGGGAATCAGATCTGGAAGAACTCTATTTAAGCGAGTGGCAATAATTTTGGCATATCATTTGACATCCACATTTAACAATGAGATAGGGCAGAAGTTGTAAGGGGTTGTGGTAGGTTTGCTAGGTTTGGGTAATACCACTACGTGTGCTTCCAGCATAGAGGGTGGGAATTTGGCCCCCTCTGCTATCTTATTAAAAATGGTGGTCAAATGCAGAGCCAGACCATCTTGAATTTTTTTTATAATATTTCGTAGAGAAACCGTCTGGTCCGGGGCTTTTACCATTTTTGAGCGTTTGTATGGCCTTAATTATTTCTAATGTGGAGAAAGGTGCATTAAGTTGTTCTAACTGAACATCTGTCAAAGTGGGTAATGGGCACTTTTGAATAAACTGCTCAAGTTTGTACTGGAGGTGGGAGGGGTTAAGTGCCGAGGCAATATTATATAAGTCCGAATAATAGGAATGAAATGCCTGGAGAATGTCGGGAGTGGTGTTCTGTGGCAGTTTGTTAGGAGGTTTTAGTTCATAAATATGTGACTTGAGTTTTCTTTTTTTTAGGGCTCTTGCAAGGTATCTACCGGCTCTATTATTCTCGTAGTAAAAGAGATGTTGGTTTTACGTGAAAGGGTATGGTATTCTATCTGCAAATAGTCATCTAGAGCCTGTCTGGCAGCTTTTAACTCAGATAAAATATCAGCATCTAGTGGGGATTGTTTATGTAAGAAATCAAGATTTGAGAGTTTGGTTGTCAGGGTGTCATAGGATGTTCTTTGGGCTATTTTCAGTTTTATGAATTCTCCTCTAAGCAGGCATTTATGCGCCTCCCATACCGCAAATTTATTAGGGGTCAAGGGGATGTTAATTTGGAAGTATTCCTGCAAAGTTTTCTGTAGTTTAGTGATTGATTCCACATTGCTAAGCAGTGTGTCATCTAACGTCCACAGGAAAGGAGTGGCAGAATGTTCTGGCCAGGTGATGTGCAACACCACCTCGGAGTGGTCTGACCAGGAGGTAGGGGAGATTTTACATCTATTAACTTGGGAGAGACCACTCTGGTTGGTTAGAAAATAGTCAATACGGCTGTAAGATCTATTAGGATGTGAGTAAAACGTATAATCCCTTGTAGTAGGATGTAGAAGGCGCCAGATGTCATATAGCTTATGAATTTTAAGATTTTGTATGGGAGGAATTGTTTATTAGGTTTAGGATGTGGGTTATTACTATATAGATGTGGTTGCAAAAGTAAGTTAAAATCCCCTCCAGTATAAATTGGGCCTTTTGAAATATCTAGAATGTGGTTGAACATTTTCAGAAAAAAAGTTTTTTGCTCATTGTTAGGGGCATAGATGTTGATAAGTGTGATTGGCCTACCATATAGAAGCCCTACTAGCCCTAGGAATCTACCTTCAGTGTCTGCTACTTTCCGTAATAATGTAAAGGGTATATTTTTTCTCAGCAAGATGCTGACCCCGCATTTTTTAGAGGGTCCTGTACTGTGGTAATGTTGTGTGTATGTCTGTCCGAAATACCTTGGTAGGTGGTTCTTTTTGAAATGGGTTTCCTGTAAATAGAGTATATCCACCTGACGTTTTTCAATGTCTGAAAGAGCTTTTGATTTCTTACATGGTGAATTGAGACCCTTGGAATTCTGGGAGAAGAGAACTAGAGAGTGTGTAGAATTAGAGGTGTGGCTAGACATGAACTGTGGGTATAGGATAAGTGCTAATAGAAATGTCTGAGCTTGTCATGTAGTGATTGTAGTGACTTAATGTCTTGGGAGCCTTATCCACATTGGCACAGATTGAGCACCTTTTATACAAATGCAAGAAGAAATACCAAAAAACACATCTTTGCAATAAAACATAAATAACATTATAAACATCAAAAAATACAAACTTATCTCTAAGTCTAAGATTAGACATTAAAAGAGAGATGCAATTCTGGGGGGAAACTGCCAACATAAAGGTCTCTTATATTATTGTGATTAAGAGTTCTTACCCAACCTGCCTTTAAACGTGGCAGGACGGGGGTATAAGTGTCCTGGGGGTATAGATAGGTGATATCAGGTACAATACCTATGCCAATTTTGACTTAGAACAATGGTCAACACCCCACTAAACTAAGGGTACTGTGATAAAGTTATATATTTAGGGGACATTGTACTTTACCTTAGCTTGTACATTCACCTACTGTTTTCTCATGGAGAGGTGTAGTGGCCTGGTATAGGCCTCTGGAATTAATTCAGTTCTCGGACAAGGCAGTCAAAAAAGAGGAATGCATAGAGTTCTCCATGTCAACCTTCCTCAGAGTTGGACGAGTGGATGGATCTTGGAGAAGGATGGTTCCTGTTGTACTTGTCGATTCTCTGTGGGGCCTTGCTGTGTCGTGGCATCTTGGTTCACCATTTTGTGAAGTTAAAGCTTGGTCGTTTAGCAGCTGCCTACTGTTCCATAGCAAGTGGTTGTAATCCTGATGGGGGATCAATTCCAAGATCCTTGCTGAAAGCGTTCATGTCTTCAGGTGCGTTGCAGATGAACCTCTTGTTATCTTGGATAACCATAATGTGAACCGGGAAACCCCACCTGTAAGGAACTTTCTTATTACGCAGCAAAGTGGTGAGTGGGGAGAATTTTTTTCAGCACTGTAAAGTTCTTGTAGAGAGATCCTGATAGATTTAGATAATATTGCCTCTGAATCTCACTGGCTGCTGTCTTCTGGATTGGTTAAGTAACATTTCCTTTTCAAGGAAATTCTTGAATCCGATTATGATGTTCTTAGGTGGGGCTGATTCTGGAGGTTTGGACCGTAGAACCCTATGTGCCCTCACCCACAAGATGTTTTCAGTATGTGATGATTCCTTCAGGTTAGAGAAGATGGCTTGCAGATATTCAGGGAAGTCTCTTGGTAAAACAGATTCTGGGACACCTCTTAGCTGTAAGTTCTTCCTTCTGCTTCTGTTTTCCAGATCATCTATTTTATCCATGAGTGCATCAATGGTTTCTTGTTGAGATGAGGAACTAGTATCTATTCTCAAGATGTCCTCCATTATTTCTGTGTTATTTGCTTCCAGCATTTCTTCTCTGGAGCCGATGAAGTGTAGCTGCTGCTTAAGTTCTGTAAGCTCTTCTCTAAGGCACGTCCTGAATATATCAGATATTTCCTGCTTTGATGCAAAGTGGGATAACAATGCGGCCGGTATTCGAGTAGTGTCCTCACTTGGAAGCTCAGATTAAGGGCCTTGAACTTGTGGGACAGGAGAGGTTTTAGCCGCTGTGGGCGAGGGCTCCATGGCAAAAAATGAGGACATGGTATGTGACTTGACCAGTCGTCTCGTCGCCATTGTGGTCTGATATATATGCAGTGAGGATGTTTAGGCAGGGGTGTCGGCCCACTTTAATGTCAGATATAACAATTTTTCCCCTTATCTTGGGAGTGGCAGTCTTTTGTTTACAGAAATAAACTTGTGTATTTCTTGTTGTAATTACCCCCTGCTATGTGGTTATGAATTAATACACTAGGGTGCACCAGATGATCCCTTTGTAATTGAGGCCCCCAGGAGGGGTGTCAGATGTCCTCAGCAGTCAGTTGGCTACTTTCTGCTCCTGACCCCACTGTGTTCCTTTGATAGTGTTATGTACACTAAATATCCCCGGGTTTACAGTACCACGTGTGTAGTATGATGGAGGTCTTAGCAGTTTAGGGCCTTACCGGTATTGATGGTGGTCTTGTGGCGATGACAGATTATGCCTTTTCTATTTCATCCACTTGCTGGGTGAGTAACCAGCCCCTCCGTGCCATAGCTACTGTAGAGGTTTCCGGTAAAGTGTGTGCTTTGTGGCAGCGGTCGTTATCTGCTAAGATGGTGTCGGTCTCAAGTATGGGCCTCTAACTTAGCCCTTTAATCGTCATCCGCTTAGCGGTGCATGAATAACCGGCCCCTCTGTGCCTTATCTGTTGTGGAGGTTTCTAGCAGATAGGTCTCATATCTGTTTTGTGGCGGCAGTTGCTATCAGTCAAGATGGCGCTGGTGTTAGGTATGGGCCTTTAATATAGCACCGTAGTCCACGTCCGTGTCCACTCCCGTTGTGAGAAACATCTCCGGGTGCAGAAAGCATTTGCACAAATAATAGCAGGGCTTTGTGATCCCCAGGTAAGCATCATGAGACCTTAATTATGGAGCTCCGGAGTTATGCGATCATCATGGTTGCCGCCAGGTTCCACCCCATATTGCTGTATTTTTTTTAACACGAAAATAACCATCTTTTTGTTTTGACACAATTTTAATAGACACATTTGATTGGCAACTAGGTTTTTTTATGGAGAACAAAGGGTCAACTCACTCCAATGTTCTGCTCTTTTTTAAGATTTTTTCTAGGCTTGTTCTAAGGACAATTTGTTTCTTCTTTAAAAGAGGCTTAGCTACAAGGGGGTGTGTATGTTACTTTCACCTCTGTCATTCGTATTTACTGTGACTCCATATAGCTTTGTGAAGTTCTCTGTTTGCAGTGTTTGGAACTGTTAACATTATCCTCAAACTCGTGAATGCTGTCTTTATTTAACGGTGCATTCTGGCAACTATTTTTAGTTTCAGAACTTTTTTTATTTGGATGTGTTTCTTCAACTTTTTTCATTTTTTCAACAGTTTTAATTTTTTTGATGCTGAGTTCCATTTGTAGTGTCACACTGATATTTAACTCCCTTTTCATCTTTTTTTGCATAAAATTGCAGAAGGTGGATTTGATTTTTTCCAGTGTTTTCTAATTTAAGTTGTGACATTTCTAATTTAGAAATTTCTATTTTATCACTGATTTTAATTGACCCTTTTTTCTTCCCTTTAGTGTCATAGTCAAACTTATTTAATCACTTTAACCACTGGATTTCATACCTGTCCTCAAGCCTCCCTAACAGGCCAGATTTTGAGGATATGAGCTAGAGCACAGGTGAAATAATCATCTAATTAGTAAACATGGTTATTTTACCTGCTGTCACTCAAGGTAATCCTAAAAATTTGGCCTGTTAGGGAGGCCTAAAGACTGCTGGCATTGAGCCTATGAATCTTCTACGACTGCACAAACATTGGGTTAACAGCACAGCATTAAAATTATTTTTTAAACATTTTTTCCGAAAATGTAGGTTTTTAGACATAGGATGTATTTCACAAATGCTGCAGCATTTTATATAATTCCCATAAGTTAAACAATAACATACATCTTGTACACACTAATGTAGAGTGGCACCACAACAGCTAGCCCCCCTGTTATTCCAATACTTTAGGGACTATACGAATAATAACCTCATATCAGTAGTAAAAGAAGAGGAGTGGTGCTGTGCAGTGATCAAACACAACACACTGGTCAGGGAGAGACCCTCCGGATAGGCTGCACTATTAGCACTCTCAGCCTGGACTGTTGAGTGGAGAGAAGACAACAGACATATAAAATATAACTTTTATTAGAATTAAACTAAAATAGGGACCCAGTGTAGAAACACATTAAAAACAACTAAGACCAGTTGACATAGTTCCTGTTATATTTTATACTTCAAAGGCAATATTTAATATCGACAGGAATATGCACAGTGCTGTAGCTGCTTGTAAAGAGTCACCAGTTACAACTAAATAAGAGGGTACCAGTATAGGAATATATTGATGGTATTAGCCAGGAAAACAGAAAAATAATATATATGGGTTGAGAGTCTGATTCACTCTAGTCTCAAATGGGAATATAGGAGAGTACTATTAGTACAAGTTTATGTGGTATGTAATGCTTGAACACATGAATAGTGAATCAAATGCACATTCTCATCAAATGTGCAATTATTATGTTTGTGAATCCTATTTTCCTTATGATCACCTGTGTAAGATTAGGGCTGAAATAAAGTTCACTAGATTGCTGGAACAATTCTTGTAGCAATGTGTGATAATAAATGTATGGGTCTAATCACAAAAACACACTGTGTATCCAGTTGTTTTTACAATGTTATAACATTGTATCTCTTCAGCTTTAAATATTTGTAATAAATAAATTAATTGTTATTCACCACCATATATCAAGCAGCTAACACAGTCCAGTAGATTGTGTGGACAATACTATTTATTTATTATTGGTTATCTATCGTTATGGCATAACGTTGTACTGCTTAAGTTTAAATAACAATTATTATAAGTATAGCTATTGCTCTTGAGTTGCTGGAACCATTACAACGAAGATCTATGTTTCAAATATTTGTAATAAATAGATCGATATTCACCACTGTATATCAAGTAGCTAAAAATATCCCGTTTATTATGTGGATAATGTTATTTATAACTGGCTATCTAACGGCCATCATTGTGGCATAACGTTGTGATACTGAAGTTTAAGTAACAGTTATTGTAGATATAACTATTGCTTTTGAATAACTGGAACCAAATTTCACATTAATACTGTTTAATAGAGCAATAAATTCAATATATAGAAATTATAACTATCACTAGTTGTCCTTTAACAAGCGAGTGTGACATCTGTTGTATATATGGTAGCATCTTAATAACAGGTAATAAATAGACACTTTAAATAATATGTAGCTGTTTCTGATATTTTTGAATAAAATACTGTAGGTAATGCTAGAACAGTGACACATTTTGATATTATATAAATGCTTTTGTTTTCTAATGAGTATTATGATCTAATCATTTATAACTGAAAAATTTCAGCTGAAAAAAATTGTTAAACACAAATATCCACATCTCATCAGCAACATATTTTATTGCAAAAGGATAATGAAATGAATTAAAAATAAACATAAGGATAGTGATTTCTATTTAGAAGTCATTGTATACATACATACCTACATGGTACTTTCATATAAAGTCATTTTCATATTATAGTGATAATCTAACTTTATTTGTCTAGAATGCTGAAAAAATTATATTGTTTAAAAATGACACATTTTTTCAGAATGGATTTAACAAACAGTGTAATCTATTTATTTAAAGTATCCACACATACATACTTGCAACCATTCATTTCTCTCTCATTAAATTTCTTTATGCGGCATGCAAATGCTTATGAATGGTTGCTGGAACTGCAGGAAGATAACAGTAATTTGTCTGACATCTGCAGTTTAATTTCTAGCTAAACAAATATTTGTCAGTTGTAATGAATGGTGAACACTAGTTTGGATTGTCTATTCTTTTTAGCAATACATGTTAATTAGAGAAGTGCAGGATAACGTGAGCGGAACTGATTTTTTCCCCCATATTGTTTTTATTTCAATATTTATGCCCATCTCATATTTGATGTAAATTTGAATCTTGACAATGAAAACCTTGTTAGGTTTTTTCAGTTAGTGCAAATAGTAGTTAGAAAGCAGCTAGAAAGCTATGTTTTTTAGACAAAAAAGGCTTGAATAAATAATTATTACCAAGGTTGGCAATGCAGTAAAGAAAGAAACAGATAATAATTAGAACATTTTCCTTTTCATTTTTCCTAAACAATTTGCCTAAGAACATGGGAAACAGTGTATGTATTTTAATAAATCATATTTAATTAGCTATTGTCTCAAAAACCTTGCATGATTAATAAATGAAAGTGTGCAATTAACATAATCAACCAGCACAAATTTCAATAATTATTACAATTAATGGCTTCTAAACAGTCATAGACAAATTAAATGTCTTACAATAAGTTCATGTTAACAACCGCCTTATACTCACATTGCTATTATGTAGTTACAACAAGCTATATTCATATCTCTAAATAATACCAGCTCCTTAAAGTTGATCGCTATATCGAGTTTCCAGTAAGTTTTTTACCCAAATTGCTATAACACCAACCCCTGTATTTCATAGCTGCTAGTGTTGTAGCTAAAAAAACTAAACTAGGCCTCCTTTATACTAAACTGCCCTGGTCCCACAGACCTCAATTAAACCCAACTGCTACTATACTGGTCAAAAATAGCAAAGAAGGCAGCAGCACTCAAAATTTCAGCTTCAAACAGTGAAACAGCAGCAACGTTTCGGGTTACACACCCTTAATCATGCCATGCTAACAACCTCTCACTTCCTCCTTATATACTCAGTGGGGACACCCCCCCATGAGTTACATTAACCCATTCACGTATCATATAACACATAAGAAAATCCACAATCAACCTATACATAATTTAGAAGCATAGATACACAATCCTATTCATATCTACAGAAACACTGATAAATCATAGTCTTTATTCATACCCACTAATATTAGAGTATTTAAATGGAAAATCCAAAAAGATTCCCTTTGTTTAAGATATTGCTCCCTGTCCCCCCCACTTCTAAAAGGCAATACCTGCTCTGTTATCTGGAACCTAAGTTGATTGGGCCTGCTTGCATAAAGTGTAATGCTACTGGGGATTTAATATTTTGCCTCCTTATATTTGATTTGTGCTCCGTTATTCTTAAACATACTATATGGGTCTTTTCTCCAATATTAATTAAACCACAGGGACATTTTAACAAATAAATGGCATATTCAATGTTAAATAACATGAAATCTGGTATTTGTTACCTGTTTGGGGATGTACAAAAATTGATACCTTGATCATGTTGTTACAATGGGAACAACCCAAATATGGATAACAGCCATTGTTCTTTTTGGAAATATATTGTTGTTTAATTATGTTACCTGGGCCTACATCAGCTTTAACATATCTTTGATATTGGTACGTCTCTTATATGCGGCCCTAGTATAATCCTGGAATTCCTTAATCTCAGGGTTACAGTTCTTTAACACATACCAATGTTTGCATATAATTTTCTGTACCTGGGAGCTAAGCATATTATATCTAAGTCTATGATTTTTTTTTCATCCTCTATTTTTTTTGTTTTAAGTAATTGCTCTCTAGATATCTTCACTGGACTTGTGCGTGATTGAAAAATTCGGTTTGCTTAGTTTCTTTTCGATTCAGGACGTAAAAAAATTAGGTTAGAGTCATTCATAATAATTTAGTATGTGTCGGTAATTCGGTTTCAGAATTTATTCGTGTCGTCCCGAATTTTGAAATTTGGATGCATTCGAAACTGTTACCGAATTATTATTAATGTCGGACCGAATCCTTATTACGGACGAATCCTTATTTCTAACTAATGTTCCGGCGATTTCTGAAACAAAATCATGTTAAACTGCCGCCGCCACTCACGCCGTCACTGAATAAAGCTATTAAACTCTAAATTGCCATCCCCCCACATCACTAACACTACTTAAACCTATTACCCCTAAACCGCCGTCACCCACATCATTGACACTAATTAAATAACAAAATAAAGTTATTAACCCCAAAACCGCAGTTCCCTGACATCGCCGACATGAACTAAACCTATTAACCCCTAAACCGCACCCCCCACATTGCCAACTCTACCATAACCTATTAACCCCTAAAGCGCTGTTCTCAAATATCGCCAACACTAACTAAACCTATTAACCCCTGAACCGCTGTTCCCCGACATCGCCAACACTAATTAAACCTATTAACCCCTAAACCGAACCTTCCCACATTGCCTACACAAAATAAACCTATTAATTAACCCCTAAACC
>CAJPDP010116317.1:0-10105 GCA_905336975.1 Bombina variegata variegata | reverse complement strand
AATCTACCCTAAAACCCTTAAATAAATATCTAAAGCCTATTGAACATCACGTGACATCAGAAAAAGAGAGCATGGAAGCGCAGCAATCCACAACCGCTGAGCAGCAAGTTGCTGAAGAAGAACAGCTGCTCGCTAATGCTTCTAAGAAAGATCTTTTGCATCTGTCTTCTAAATAAGATATACAAAACATAATGCAAGAAATGCGAAATTTATTTCAAGACCTACGCAAAGATATTAACTCACTAGAGGGTAGGGTCGTCGTAGTGGAGGAGGCGCAGGCCACAGCAGATGCCAAAGTACATATGAATTCCACAAAGCTGCAAGACCATGAGGCAATTATACAATCTTTATCAGACAAACTAGAGGACTTGGATAACAGGGGGCGCCGAAATAATATAAGGGTAAGAGGAGTCCCTGAAACCGTGCGCCCCCCCGCTATTGACGGTTACCTGCAAAGTCTGTTTCGAACACTAAAAGGAACACCATCTTCAACAGAGATTATAATGGAACGAGCTCACAGGGCCCTGAGGCCGAAACCCCCTCCTAAAGCTCCCCCACGGGATATTATAATAAAATTCCTTAACTTTAAGGATAAAGAAGTGCTTATGCGATGTGTACGGTCCAAAAAATCCATTCAACACGCAGGCACCGAGCTACAGCTGTTCTCAGATTTGTCGCCAACTACTTTACAGAAGCGGCGCGAGCTGGCTCATGTAACATAACAACTAAGAAATTGTAAGATCCAATACCGCTGGGGGTTCCCGGTCTCGCCCGGTCTCGTTAATAGTCACCCACGACAACAAGCCTGTGATATACAGACCGGGCTCAGATTTACAAGCTTTCCTAGCAGACATTGACGGCGTAACTATAAAACCCGGTATAGGGGCAACCAAGAAGACAGACCGGCTGAAACGTCTAGACCCACAACATCTGAACATGCTGGGGACTAACAGGACTCATACACGACTTGGCGATATGTAAGTTGCGGGCCTTTGCCCTAGACAGAGAAATCGGCCAGACAGGGTCCTAAACGTACAGACTTGGAAAAGGCCCAACCAGCCTACCTTATTGTGAGAGAAAGTTGTGACTCTGTGCTATAAAGAACTGATCCCTAACTAAAAGCCTACCCACTATGGGTGATACTAAATACAGAACCGACTGTTATCCTGCTGTATAATAATTTTTTGATACCCCAACAGGTGCTGTTCAACGAGTTGTAAGTTTGTTTTAATCTTGTTAAACGTTGTACCCTTTTCACTTATTCACAAGCCACAAGGTTATAAGCTGCATATACAGTTTCCCAGGCCTGATCTGTATCTAATTGAATATCAGGTAAAGCAATATGGGTGCATAGGCAACACCAAAAACGTAACTCTAAATGAACCATACTCCCCACACTGACCTGGTTACACAATTTAACCAGAGACACATTACACTCAAATTTACCAGAATAACTGTACGAATGCTAAAGAAACGCACTAACACCATCTCGATATGTTGTATCTCTATGTTATTATTCTTTTCCCCAAGTCTAAGCCACAATGGGAAGCGGCAACTAGAATATAGGAATTTAGACGCAAGATAAAGACCCCTTTCTTAGCTTAGTAAATACAATCAGTAGCCTAGGTGTGCAGCGCCTTCAGACCACATTTAAAAAATTACCAAGATGTAAAGATTACTATAGGAGATGACGCAGGCCTTCTGGATGGTAGCCCATCCTTAACTAATCACATCCTGCACCACCAAGACCTAAAAGAATTATGTTGCCCCTTCATTTAACAATTAGGTCTAATGAGCCACACAAATACCCAGGACCACCTCTCAGGGGCCTTGGGGAATGTCATTTCTCATTAAGTTGCATATACTCATGGATTACCATCCTCTGAGTTATTAACAAGTTTATTGTTGTTTACTGTTTTTCTTTTCAATTTTACTGTATTTTCTCAACCTCTTATGTTGGATTGATTGCACTACAATTGTAAATTTGCAAACACAAATACTAATTAATATATATAATAATAACTATTCGTCTAGTGTGTCAGATGAATATACTGAACTTATTTATTACTAAACCTTAATAAGAGATTTTCCCTTTTTTTTTTTTCTCTCACCTAAAACGTCTACCTTTCCCTACTCCCCCTCCTCACCCCCACCACACTCAGCAAGATGAACACTCAAAGTAGTAAATTTCAAACACATAGCCTTAATTTCACCACAATAAACGCTAAGGGTCTAAACAGTCCTGGGAAGAGGTCTATAGCTTTTCGAGAATTAAAAAATATACACAGCCACATCCTATTCCTGCAGGAAACACATTTTCTAAAAGGCAAAGAGCCCAAATGGCACAACACGCAATACCCCTCAGCTTATCTTGCATCTGGCCCTTCAAAAAAATGTGGAGTTGGTATCCTGATTCACCACACAATCCCCTTCAGAAACACACACACGGAGAAGGACCCAGATGGGCGCTTTATAATCCTGACAGGTACACTATACGAGCACCCAATCACATTGGCTTCGGTATATGCACCGAATATCAACCAACACATATTTCTAAAACGATTCTCTAAGTCTCTCTTAGACTTTGCAAAAGGCCCAGTGTTCGTAGCAGGTGATTTAAACGTCCCCCTAGACCAACAGCAAGACACTTCCAATGGCACATCTAGTGTTAGCAATAAAATACTCAAATCAGTAAAGGCAACGCTGACTGATCTGCTCCTGCATGATGCCTGGCGCATAGGACATCCAACATCCAAGGACTATACCTATTATTCGCCCCCATGCGCAAAATACTCGTGCATAGATTATATATTCACAGACTCGGTTGGCCTAGATATGGTGGGTGAGTGCAAAATCGGACATATCACCTGGTCCGATCATGCCCCAGTCACTACTGAAGTCTTTTGGCCAGACTTACCCCCAACGTCCTACATTTGGAGACTGGATGATACCCTTCTAGACAAACCCCTAATTAAGATCGAATTACAAAAATCACTAAACGATTACTTTTTACACAATACCCCACATCACACCTCATTACCTGTCATGTGGGACGCACACAAGTGCATAATACGAGGAGAAATTCTCAAACACACAGCTAGATTGCGCAAGCAGTATAGGACAAAACACAAATCGCTTTTAGATACAATTGCAACCTTGGAAACAAAACATAAGCAAAACACAACAGATAGCGAAATTAAACAACAACTACACGGTGCTAGATCTGAACTCAATCAGCATCTCGCAGATGCCTTTCAAAGTAAAATGCGATCTGTCAAACAACATTTCCACGAAAATGGAAACAAGCCGGGGAGACTGCTAGCCCGGTCTATTCGTAGGCAGCAACTCCGCGCACATATTTACAGCATTACAGACAAAGACGGCACTAAAGTAAAAAGCAATAAACACATAGCTAACACATTTAATCATTATTATAAAGATCTATACAACATAAATAGCAAGTTAGACACACAAACACAATCCATAAACAGGGAAAAGGCTATAGATGCTTATCTGGCATCCTTAGACCTACCCTGCTTAACAAAAGAAGAAGCTGACACACTTGACATGCCTATATCCCAAGACGAACTATCTTTAGCGATTAAAGATCTCCCAAATGGTAAAAGTCCAGGCCCAGATGGGTTCACTATTAAATATTATAAAACTTTTCTCAACACCCTAGCTCCTAAACTACTACAGCTGTTTAATAGCTTAATCAAAGAACCTCAACTTCCCCGCTCTATGCTTGAGGCTTATGTATCCCAAACCGGGCAAACCCCACACTGCTCCTGAACATTTCAGGCCTATTTCACTACTAAATGCTGATATTAAGATCCTCGCTAAGATGCTATCAATGCGTCTTAATAAATACTTACCAGATCTCGTCTCCACAGACCAAGTAGGATTTTTCCCTGGCAGGGAAGCAAGGGACAACACCTGTAAAGTTATACAACTTATAAAATATGCACGTAACGAGGGGGAGCCTTTGGTGCTTTTCTCGACCGACGCAGAGAAGGCCTTCGACCGTGTCGATTGGCTATTCCTGCATCGGGTGTTGAAGGTTATGAACTTCGGAAACACATTCATAAACTTCGTGTTTTCCTTGTACTCTGACCCGAACGCGAGAGTTAGGGTTAATGGAACCCTCTCGGGTACCTTTAATATCTCAAACGGGACAAGACAGGGATGCCCTCTCTCCCCACTTCTGTTCGCCATATCAATTGAAGCGTTGGCACAGAAGATTCGCAATAATCCCAATATCTCCGGCATTACAATAAAAGAAAACAAATATAAACAAGCGTTATACGCTGATGATATTCTATACACCCTCACTAACATTGAAACCTCCATCCCAAACCTCCTAGAGGAGCTAGAGACCTACGGATCCCTCTCTAACGTTCATCTTAATATCACAAAGTCTGAAATACTTAACGTATCAGCACCTCAGGCACAATTACTAAAGTTATGCGGAACACACCAAATACCAATAGCAGTCTCCCACTTAAAGTACCTAGGGATCCTCCTCCCCAAAGACCCCTGAGATCTATTTAAACTAAATTATCTCAAACTGAAAAATGAAATAATCAGGGACCCCTCATCATGGAAGAATAAGCCTCTTTCATGGTTAGGCAAAATTGGAGTCATAAAAATGAACGTCCTTCCACGCATACTTTACATACTACAAACACTCCCCATTCCTATTCCTAAAGACTTTATCCTGCAACTCTAAAAACTACTAGAACAATTTATATGGAATAATATTAAACTCCGGGTCCCAAGAAAAACGCTCTACATGCCAAGAGACAAGGGTGGGCTAGGCTTCCCTGAACTGGCAACCTATAGACAGGCAATATTCCTGCAAAGAATAGTAGAATGGGCCCATAATTCCACACATAAAGCATGGGTTAGGCTAGAAGGCCAAATCCTTAACCTCAACAATGTTGGAGTGCTAGCATTCATTTCACACACGAAACACCCGAAGACTATATGTAAATACAATATCATAGCAGAAACCCTTAGAATTTGGGACAAAACAATTAATACCAGTACACATACCTCAACAAAACACTCACCTCTCTTACCCATCATAGAAAACCCAGAACTCCCATATTCTCATCTGGGTACACAAATGAGTAGGCCCTATAGCCTTTGTGAAGGCTCATTACATTTTGCAGTAATAGGTGGGAAACTATTATCCCAACAAGACATGACAGAGAAATATGGAACTATCTTTCACTCCTGGTTGAGGTATAACCAATTTCTGCATTACCTTGCACATCACAAAAACAGAGAGAGTTTCATGAGAACATTAACATCTTTTGAAACACTATCCACGACAAGCAAACCACCTAGACAATTGATCTCACTGATATACAAGCTTATAACAACCCCACCGGGGTCTGCTCTCCCATCTTACACAAGGGCTTGGTGCAAGGATCTTGGCAAGGACATCGATGAAGATACCTGGCTCAAATACTTTAAATTAGCTAAACGCTCTTCCATCTCAGCTNNAGGGACTGTGGAGAACACGGCACGCTCCTACATGTATGGTGGGAGTGCCCAAAAAAAAAAGACTACTGGCACAGAGTGCTCAGCCACATGTCAGATAAACTGCAAATTGCCATTCCAAACATCCCGGAAGCGACCCTCCTATTCCAACTGCCCACAGTCAAAACACCACACACACGAGCATTAATGCTAATAATGCTCACAGGAGCAAAAAATTAATACCCAAGAGATGGAAGTGGGGGGTTGTCCCAACCCTAGAGGAATGGGTTCACACGGTTGACAAACTGCTTATACTAGAAAGATTCCACTATTTTAAAATCAATCAGATAGACACACATGAGATGATGCTGGCCGCATGGAGAGGCACTGGCATGTGAACGAGATAGATTCGAAAATTAGGAATACACCACCTGGCACACTTCTCCCACTTCCTCCCCCCCCCCTCTCCCTTTTTTTTTTGTTTTGTTTTTTGTTTGTTTATGTCTCTATTGTTCTTTAGACACACAGTTACATGTTACTTCTGATGTTAATAAGAAAAATGAGGAAAGTGGAGAATATTAGAAAAGATAAAAAATACAACAGGCTTACTGAGCATAGAAGTTTAATATAATATGCACTTGAACGTACACTAAAATTACACAGTTTTGTCAGCATTTGATAATATTCATACAAGATGTTTGTGTTATGATTTGATTCCGCTGTATGCTCAATGTGTATTCATAAATGTTCAATAAAGCTTGTTTTAAAATAAAAAAAAATACGAGTAAATTAGAAAGTTGATTAAAATGTCATGCTCTATCTGAATCACAAAAGAAAAAAATTGTCCCTTAAATGAAATATAGAAGGTATTTAGATTCAAATGTTAAAGGATATTTCATGTACCTTTTGAGGTAGCGTTATTCTGAGCCTCTTTTGTACTAGCTTTGTTTGGAGCACTGAGATTGGGAGAGTTGATTTCTCCATCTATTGGGAGAGTAGGGTTGCAGTTGGACCATGTCAACTATATTTGAGTTTGCAGCTTGTCCAGTAGGGCTGGTTGGGGAGTTTTTGCGGCTGTTCCCTCATGGGGGTTTGCTCTTTTTGGTGAATGCAGATGGTAGGTCTTTGTCTTGGTTTCAATTCAGGAGGATCCTAAGTTTGGTGATGGAGCGGGTTTGTCTAGATGTCTCCAGAGTCACTCCACATTCTTTTCATATCAGGGCAGCTGCAGGAAGCGTCCAAGATAAGGGTTTTGGGGGATGGAGGTCAAACAGATTTAGGCTGTATGTGCACAGAGTTCCCAAATTTGAAGGTTGAGTTCAGTTTTTGCAGTTAGTGCTTGGCAGTTTATGTTTAACGTTTTGAGTTAAGTATTCATGATTGTTATTTTTTCCAGGAGTGTCAAGAAGGGCAACCCGAGCATGGATCATTGGACACTCGTTTTTCCATGCTGCGGTGATGTCATTGCCTGGGCCAGCAGTTGGGGTGTAGGGGTATGTGTTGGTGGGATATAAGTTTTTAAGTTTTTAACCAATAGAATTTTAGGTGTTACTATGTATAGAGGTGTGTCACATAGCACTACAGGCTATGATTACGGCTCCAGGCCGAAACGCGTAAGCCACTTGTGCCACACCTGGCTGCTACCTTTGCTATGTGCCTTTCCGTGTTTTAACTTATCTCCAATAAAGAAATGTTTTTATTTCATCATTGAACTCTGAGGATCGTCTTTTACTTTGGATTCTGCTTGGCCAGTTTACCCAGAGTTCTTCTGTGGGGGTGTGAGTTTCTCACTTGCAGTATTAAGACTCTTTACAGCCAGACGTCTAAGCCGTTACACAAGGTGACTGACAGAAGGAAACTGCCAATAGGAGGCGTTACATCGGAGGGGCATGACGCTAGGATGCAGGATTGCTAAACATTTCCACGAGGACGCCAAGCTACCTGGACATTGACGGATGAGCACTTGGAGTGGTATAGCTATTTACCCGTGCCCCGCAGATCGGCAGAACCGGTAAGAAATCCTGTAGCTTTGGCAGCAGTGGTATACGCTTATACATGTTATATACGAACTTCAGTGACTGATTAATTTTTAACCTATTGGCTTATGGTTTTCCACACTATCACCTGTGATTCGCTGAAAGAGACTTTTTTCCATTGTTTATCAAGACAGTGGGATTAGTGGAACAGAGTCTTCTCAGTATGTTTGTGTCTTGGTGGGATATACCACATATGCTGGCTGATGCACAAAAGAGATGGGGTAGGCATCATTTAGTCATTTTGCACCTGGGTGGAATGATATGGGGTCTTTGCCATGTCTGGACTTAACTCGCATTATGCAATCAGACATTGGCTGGATGAAAGCATGGTGTCCAGGCCTTGTGATAGGGTGGTCAAATATAGTGGCCAGGTTGCATTGGATGCATATGGGTGCCACAGATGCGACCTAGCAGGTGAGGAAAAAGATACATAGGGAGGTTGGTAAGATGGTCCCAGGGTCAGGAGGTTTTATAGTGTGTCATAATAACATAGCTGACAAGAAAGTGCTCAACAGAGCTGATGGGGTCCACTTGTCTGATTTAAAGCTAGATCTTTTCCTAGAGAATGTGGCAGCTTTAATTGAGGTGGCAAAAGTCTCCCTGATTGTCTCTTGTTAAGGGAGGATGTGGCCTACTGGGCCTGATTTGGGGAAAAGGCAGGGCATTGGCCCAGGCTGAGGGGGTAGAGATGCATGCTTCATGTGGGAGCCTGGGGTGCTTCTCCTCAGACAGATGGTTCATACGATCTCCAGAAAGCCTGAGAACCATTGCCATATGCAGAGCTTGCTATGCTTTAGTCTGTGATGGGGCTACTGATCTCTTGTTGTTTGAGGAGAGTAGGAACTCACTTGACGCCAGTTAGTTGAATAAGTTTAGTTGGTTACATATTATTATTTAATAAATACGGAAAGTAAAGGGCTTAACCTACATATCTTTGTCAGTGCGTTATTTATTGTTGGTTAAGGTATGATAGGGCTACCCGTTATCAAGCTTATTGGCATTGAATCCCTTAAGAGAGTGTAGATCCTTTTAGGCTAGAAGCGAAATAAAGGTTAGGCCAGGAGGTTAGAGAGAGGGTTAGAGATTGCAACATTGTTGTGTTGAGAGGGAAGGTCTTACCTGGGTTATATGCTGGTTACAATGTCCTCCCAGCCTTTTCTGTTCTAGTGAAGACCCTGTTTCCCACCATCCCTCCCCTTTGAGTTTGTACTGGCGGAATAAGGACGGCTTCCTTAGGGTTGCTGAGTTTCACTGAGATGGGGGTATGGATAGTCGAGCTAGCCTTTAGAAAGGCCGCAGTTTTTTAAAATTGTTTGCCTCTTCTGTCTTGTTTGGCTTGTGAGACCTAGTTGAGTGGAGGTCCCCTTATGGGTGAGCTTGTGCACTCTATGCTGGATGCTTTAGTTGGGAGCCTTGGGTGCTTCTTCTCAGACAGATGGGTTCTAAGAGATTCAGAATGCCTGAGTACTATTGCCATATTCAGTGCTTACTCTGCTGTAGTGTATTATTTGGCCGCTGACCTCTCTCAGTCTGTTTGTAATTTAATTGCCCTCCAGTTGTTGTTGTTAATATGACTATTCATTAAAATGTTGAACTAGTCTAAAAAGCAATAATATTGTAAAATAACTTTCCTTTAGAGAAGGGTGTATTAATCTGTACTCTCCTAGTACAGCTAGGATTGATAACACTCCAAGTGTTGTTACTGTGTTGATTTAAATTTATAACACAAAGCTAATAGCTAATGCTGAGCGATTGATGAAAGTTACTTATAGACACAGTGCTTGTTGGTGTCTGAAAAATACATTTAGCATATGTTCCCTCTCTAGCAATATATTCCAATAGCACACTAGTTACAACATCATTTATTCATTTTCCTGTTATACTTACACTGGTGGTTTAAGTGTGTATGTGTGAATTACAAGCAGCTCTTTCCATTTTTTGCTGCTCTTTTTAATTTGAAAATTTAATTAAAAGTTACATTTTAATGTACAGTTACTCTAATATTTACAGATAGTACATAAAAGCAAACCTTTATTGAGCATACCCATCTCTTTGTGGTCTCTGCTCTTATTCATTGAAATTTAACTGTTGCTTTAAGTACTACTACTTATGTTAACCTACTGACGTATTTAACAAGGTGAATAATTAGAAATTTACTTCACATATCAGTTTTTTTGATATAGAGTATAGGATTGTGAGACTGGCAAGGCCAAAGAGGCAATTTCTTGTAGCTCTGACAATCCTTTTATCATTAGGCCCCTAGTCTCTCTATCTAATAATCCATCCCTATACCTTTCTCCCCGTTTCTTAAACCTGCCCGTACTCACTGCAAAAACAAACTACTGTATGTGTAGCCAACAGCCTTTGGCCTCTAGTTATCAAGCCGTCAACCACAAATACGCTGGAATTCCACAGCGTATTTGTGGCGAGGCTGATTCACCTTAGTTATCAACCCCTACTGCCCGGCAAAAGTAGAATATAGTGACGTAAGCTTCGATCCGCCGGACTCAGTCCGACACAGATCGATGGTTACGTCACTACAGATGTTCCGAACGCAAGTTCGGCACAATCTGACTACTTTT
>CAJPDP010116265.1:9118-20143 GCA_905336975.1 Bombina variegata variegata | reverse complement strand
ACCCCCATATCAGTTAAACAAACTTTATTTGCTTCTTTGTGATATTTGTGTAATGCCAGTTTTCTCGCAAAAAGGTGTGTATCCTTTACCCAATTAAAAGTGTCAAATTTGGGGGTCGGAATAAAAGATAGGCCCTTGGATAACAGAGTGTAGTGTTCATGTCTCAAAACTATTCCTGCAAGATTAATTATTTGTAATCCCTTATCTTTCATTTCTGTTTGTTTGGTGGTTTCATTCTGTTTTGTTGTCTTGTTCTTACTGTTCTTTTTGGCGGAAAGAGATCCTTCTCTAAAAAAATCCTAGTAATTGATGGCTCTGTTGTTGGAATTGTAACATTGGCTGATGTTATTAGTGTTTGTTCCTCATCTGAGTGTTCAGATTCCGTGGAGGAGCTCCCTAGTGTGTTGTTTT
Source organism: Bombina variegata variegata (assembly GCA_905336975.1). Classification (NCBI taxonomy): domain Eukaryota; kingdom Metazoa; phylum Chordata; class Amphibia; order Anura; family Bombinatoridae; genus Bombina; species Bombina variegata. Next base: position 19,732 of record CAJPDP010116265.1, on the reverse strand, counting down.
TATTCCTAGACTCTTGTGTTGGTCTCATGTTTTTACGTTTATAATTAGTTTTGTAAATATTCCCCTTTTGATGGTCTGACCAATCCCTCTGTAATTTCCTATTTTTTGTCTCACTCAGTTCCTCTTTTAATTTATCTATATGGAATTTCAATTTTTGATCAAGAGCTTCAAAATCTTTGTGTGAAGTAAACTTATTGGTTTGTACCTTTGCTTCCTCCACTAATTTTGTTAATTGATCATATTGGCTCTTCTCATATTCTAGTGTGAGTTTCATTAGATCAAGAGAACACTGAGTTAGAATCTCTTGCCATCGCAAGACAAAATTCTCATCAGAGATGTGAAAAGAGGGTGCCAATTGTATGCGCAATCCCCTTGGAATAAGTTTGTTTTTAACATAAGCGCTGACTAGCTGTGAAAAAATGCACTGCGATAAGAGCCTTCAATGGCTTAGAAATTATAATATGAGCCTACCTAGATTTGTTGTAGCTTTCAACAAAGAAAACCAAAAGAACAGCGCAAATGTGATGATAAAAGTAAATTGGAAAGTTGTTTAAATTTGCATGCCCTATCTGAATCATGAACATTTCATTTTGATTTGAAACCAAACTATATCTAGAACCAAGTCCAGAAATGCAGGGGCTCCACAGAGTCCAGCTCTCAACTAAGCAAATCAATGGTTGAATTATGTGAGACCAATCCCAGATGTATTCTTGGGGATATATTCACAGATGCAAGGATCAGCCACTCTCTCGCTCACAGTATACTCACAAAGGCAGCAGCACTCGTCGTGCTGATGGAAACAAACTGGAGTCTCACAGCGCTCCAGCTCGCTGACATCACAGTCCACAGGCAAAGAGTGCTGAAACTTTTGTAGTTATTACCACAGTCCACAGGACCAGGATCCAAGGTGCTCCCCATGGCTCGAAACTCTGGATGCATATGCCTGAGGAAATGGTCAGTGGACTGAGAAACACATAGCATATCACACTGATGCACTTGTGAGTGCTGAGTTGTTTTTAGTGTTTTTAACTGTATTAAAGTGTGTTTTTTAACTCATCACTTTGTCTGATCTATACGACCATTCCCCTTTTTGCTGATCAGCCGGATTTGATCAGTTGGGGCTTACTTGAAATCAAATTATATCACACCTTTATCCAGAGTTTCGAGCCAAGCGGAGCTGGATCCTGGTCCTATGGACTGTGGTGTCAGCGAGCTGGAGCACTGTGAGACTCCAGTCTGTTTCCAATAGCATGACGAGTGCTGCCGCCTTTGTGAGTTTACTGTGAGCGAGTGATACGTAACCTGCCTGTCTGTTTGAAGCTGATTTGCACAAGGAACCGCCTCTTCATTTTTCTGTCTTTCAGACTGAAGTTGGGAAATTTTGATTTCACTGTCCCTTTAAAGATGCTGCCAGCCTGGACATTTCACAAATCTTTTATTTTTGATCATTGAATTAACGAACTAAGCAACAGGGATCAATAAAAATAAATGAAAAATATTGTATTACATTCCAGACTAAGGGGCCGATATATCAAGGGCCGAATGGCCCCTGATGCCCCTGTTTCCGTGCGAGACTTCAGGCTCCCTGAAAACAGCAGTTATGAAGCAGCGGTCTTAAGACCACTGCTCCATAACTGGTCCGCTGCCTTTGAGGCTGCGGACATGAATCCGCCTGATATCATACGAATGGGTTGATTGACACCCCCTGGAATCGGCCGATTGGCCGCAAATCTGCAGGGGGAGGCATTGCGCAAGCAGTTTAAAAGAACTGCTTGTGCAATGATAAATGCTGACAGCGTATGCTGTTGGCATTCATCGGTGTCTGTCGGACATGATCCCCTGAGCGGATCATGTCGGACAGACCGATGATAAATCGGCACCTAAATTTCTATAGTAATGCAGCCATAGTTTTATTTAAAATCTGGAGCTAGATTTTGTGAAAGTTACTTAAATTGAGCTGCTTTGAAAGAAGTTACCTAATTACTCACAGTGACACTCTTAAAGGGCAGCACTAGGACCCACCACTAGAGAAATTGTGACCTGTACTGCTATCATACTGGCACATATAAGTACTAGTGTTATAGCCTTCTGACCATACCCACCAAAGCCCAGATGACCCCACTATTATTTAGCAATAGCACATGCCAAACCAGCTATTATTCATAACAGTCTGTGTCATTATTCTGGCGTAGACTAGATAAAAAGCTCAATGCAAACTTTATCTAACTGCTCAATATTGCTAAAAGAATAAATTTAACCAAGATAATTGAACAATAGTAAAATATTGAACATGGTGCTTTTTGTGACGTCATACCCATGGTCATTGGATATAAACAATGTTATAATGATTCTGCTGATTAGATGCATTATGAAAGAAAGAATGGTTCGGGGAAGTGTGAGTGGTGGTGATTTTGTTGATGAAGCACATAGCAAGTTTATATACCAAATATAATGCAAGAATAACAAAAATGATGAATTCTATACCCATTAAAATCTTCATACTTAGGGCTCCTTGCCAGGAACCCAAACCAAAGGACTAATCAAGGCCATCAAACAAACCTTTACATTGTTTTCTTATTTGTAAATGAACCTCATGTAATTGATCAAGATGTATCCTACCAGTATAATTGGTAATAAGAACACAACAACTTGAATGTACGTGTGCGCAAACTCATCCTTTGGCAGCTAACAGATAGTCTAAGGCCATTCTATTCTGGAGGGCAGTTTGAGCAATTTGTTCTTGGCACATGTTTAGGATTCTATAGCTTTTGAGGTGACATTAAGAGCCTCATCTACAAGTGTTGCAAACAGGTTGAGCTTATAATACAAACCTATTGTAGCTGCAGTAGGGATCCAGATTTAATCATAACTAGATTTCACTGTAAGGCCAGACTCTGGGTTTTCTAACTTCCTGCGTGCGTTCCACTTTCCATCTGGTAAGGTATTATGGATACTTAAAGCTGGGGATATATATACCCTAATTAGCAAAGTGACAGGTGACTGCCCATCTTTCACAAAGCCAGTAATAGCCATAATGTAATTTGATAAATAGAGAGCAAGTAGGGACTCTTCTTCTTCTAGTTTGAGGGGATTTCACTGTAAGGAGAGACCCTGGGTCTTCTACTTCCCTGCATGTGTGCAACTTGCCTTCTGGTAGGGTATTATGGATACTTAAAGCTGGTGATATATACCCTAAGTAACAAGGTGACAGTTAACTGCATGGTATAATTTTGACTGCCCATCTTTCACAAAGCCAATACTAACCATAAGGTAATTAGATAAATGGAGGGCAAGAAGGGAATCTTCTTCTTCTAGTCTGAGGGGAAGCGATTGTTTAGCTATGTTTTTATTTTTAAGCCAGAGCCATCTGCTTATTGTGTTATGTGGTTCAGTGTTATTAATAGTAAAGTTTTGAATGTACTCAAAAGAAAGGTAGGACCCCTCCCATATAGTTAAAGCTGTAGCATTGACTTGTTTAGCTGCAATGGTATTAGCCACTTATATCTCCAATTGCCATGCCAGCTGCTAGGATAAGTCAAACCAGGTCAAAAAGTTAGAGATTTGTTGGACCCAGGAAGCAAAGGCAAAGCAGCAATGGTGGGTAATTGAACTAGGAAGTAGCCAGACTACCATACACACCACCCGCAACAGAAATAATTGTATACTACACTCTCTTATTCAAATAAAACTAACAATTCTATGTCAATAACTTCTGTGCAATTAACCCTAACAACAACTTTTCCAAAGTAGGCCTAATGGATAACTTGATCACCCAGTGCGATTATCATGACTACCTCCTAAAGTAGGTAATGATAATGGCTGACCAGACACCCACTTCTAATATCCTAATCATAATCTCCCATTATTACACCCTTAGTATAAAACACATCCTTAGGTGATTTCCCACCACAAGTACTGTCCCATTGGAAACAACCACAGCATCTAACCCACCTATGTAACCCTTCCTTTGCTAACACCAACATTCTTAAATCACATAAGTAATCTCCTCTCAAATTATTACATTCCTCATCACAAATAACCCCAACACCTTACCCTTTTAAAGTAAAACAAAAATATCTATATTGATAAAAAGACCCCTTAATGTTACAATCCCTGAATTTCAATTGGTCTTTTCTGATTCTCACAACATTATGACTTTTCTTTTTTTTTTTTTTTTTTTTTAATTCGTTTTTTATTATTGAGGATACAACAAATGGGTACAAGTACCACAAATACAACTGTTTCAGCATTCATGTAAGAGAGTTACATACTTATTAGCTGGAGATTTGACAGAATATGTATAGACAGTACATGTAAACTTCAACTAGTTAAGCCCACATAGAAGAATATGACACAGCTGTATTGTAGAACCGTTCGTTACATACATGGAAAAATAGACATTAGTTCCCAGTGGTTGGTTGCACGTATCCCTCAATATCTTTTTCTTTTTTAAACTTGAAAAACAACTTAACATTCCTAATACATCTAACAACAATTAAAACTAAATGCCTTGCTATCTAAGTAGTGCACCATCATGTTGTCCCTCACATGTCGAACCCTATGATGGAGTAAGGATGTATATGTGAAAAAAAAAAAAAAGGGGGAGAGGGTGTGAATGTAGGGTGGAGAGGAGAAGGGGGACCTCCTAGGTGTAATTAAAAGAAAGATTCAATCAGGATCATCTCAGACCCATCAGTTCTGCTCTGGGGTGGTTCCTCGATAGTTAAAGCGGCCCATTCTCCCCGCAGAATTCCCTCCAATACTATCTCATGGTGTGCAAAGGGTTTAAGAATTTGTTTTTGCTGTCCTGGTGGTAGCTTTTCTATAAGATATCTCCACTTCCTCAGAAAAGGTTGTAGTCTGTGTTTAGTGTCCCAGCAAGCATCTTGTCTCTCAATAAACAAGTGTCTAAAGAGAACCCTCTTAAACTGTGCCAGTGAAGGTGCAGAGCAAGAGCACCATAGGGTGAGAATGCAATGTCTTGCAAGTAGTGTACACAAAGTCAATAGAGACTGTTTCTTACTATCTATATTAGGCCATGTAAACAGATATATACTGGTGGGATTGAATGAAATGTCAAGACACAAGGTTACCTTAAGCCAGTATTGCAGGCATCCCCAGAATCTCCTAATCAAGGGGCAGTCAAAAAAGTAGTGGACTAAAGAGGGATCGGGGAACTGACATTTTATGCAGTGGTTTGGGAGGTGGGGATTCCATTTCGCCCTTCTACTAGGGGTGATATAGTCCCTGTTAATCAGTCTAATTTGTGCCTCCCGCAATGGCAGCGCCAAAGTTGCTAATTTGGTTTTCAGGAGACTGTCTTTGACATCTTGAACGGATATCTCCACTGTAGTGTCCAATTTCAGTTTTTCCAATAAGCCTACCTGAGCCTTAGCACTGCATGGTCGAAGAATTTCCTGATATATCCCTGACATAGAAAAATTCCCCAGTTTGAAGGCAGTTTGAGGAATTGCAAATGGGGCCTGATTCCAAAACCCTGGGTTGGCGTCTATTAAGGCTTTGATATAATGCCTAAGCTGCAGATAGGCATAAAAATGTTGGTTTGAGAGGTTGAAGGTCATTTTTAAGTCCTGAAATGTTCTGACGGTGTGCGACAGTGGATCCAAAGCATCCCCGATCCTCCGCAATCCCCTCTCGTCCCATAGGGTAAATGGAGCATGTTCATCTCCTCCTGGGAACTTAATGTTGCCCCTAATAGGTATATACTTAGGTGAAGGGCACAGTTGGCCCAATGCCTTGTGTGCCTTAAACCAGGCCGCAAGCGGATCTCTATACAAGACGTTATTCTTTATGTGTTGGGGTATATCCCCTGATTGGCAATATGGGAGGTATGCCAGGCCACAGCGCTCAATCACTGCCTCCTCTAATTGTTTGTCATAGAAGTGTGCCGTATCCAGCTGCCAATCCAGTACTAGTCGTATTAAAGCCGCCCAGTTATAGTATTGGATATGCGGCAGACCCAAGCCACCGTTAAGAAATGAGGCATGCATTTTACTGGCTGCAATTCTGTTTTTTTTCCCCTTCCATATGAAGCAGTTCAGAGCTCTATTGAGCCTCCTCACATCTCCATTAGTCATCAAGAAGGGTAACACAAGCAGAGGATACAGGAACCTAGGCAATAGTGACATTTTAAATAAGTTTACACGTCCAGTGAGACTCAGCGGAAGGTTATGCCAGCTAGTCAGACGAGAGCATATCGAGTTGCACTGTTGAGTAATGTTGAGCCCATATATTTTAATATGTGGATTCTTATGTAGGTGAATACCCAAGTATGTAAGGGAGTCAGTTACCTCAACAAAGGGGTACCGGGTGGCGTCCGATGTATGTTTGTGTAGCCACAAGATCTCGGACTTAGTGTTGTTCACCTTGTATCCCGAGAATCATCCGAATATTTCCAGTGTCTCAAGAATATTAGGTATAGATGATTTAGGGGAGTCCACAAACAACAACATGTCGTCTGCGTACAGTGCTAGATGAAGTACACGATTCCCCAAGTTCATTCCTGGAAAATTTTGCCGCAGGGTCACCGCCAAGGGTTCCAAGGCCAGATCAAAGATCAGAGGGGACAATGGGCACCCCTGTCTAGTGCCCCTCCCCAGAGAGAAGCTCGAGGAGAAACAGCCATTAACCAGAATATGAGCTGTAGGAGTTGAGTAGAGTTTCCTCAATACCTCCATATACGAGCCTCGGAAGTTAAAGTGGTTCAAGACATCGAATAGATAAGGCCATTTGACGCGGTCGAAGGCCTTCTCTGCATCTAGGGAGAGGAGAAATGCCTCCGAATTGTCCCCTCTAGGGTGGTTCTGTCCCCGTTCCCAATAATAGTTGATAACATGTAGCACACGTCTTAAGTTGGTTACCGGGGTACGCTGGTACACAAAACCAGTTTGATCCGGATCGAGGAGGGTGGGCAAGATAACTTTTAGGCGATTTGCAAGAATCTTTGTAAAGATCTTGTAATCCGAATTTAAGAGCGAGATCGGGCGATACGATCCCGGCTCCAATGGATCTCGCCCCGACTTCGGAAGTAGAGTGATATGAGCCGAAGATAAGGTATCGGAAGGGTGGTTGTCTTCCTTGAAGAGGCCATTATACACTTGATTAAGTATAGGCGACACCTGCGGCAGTAGCAGACGGTAAAGTTCTATGGGGAGTCCGTCTGGACCCGCTACCTTGCCCACAGACAGGGATTTGATCGTGGCCTGTACCTCCTCCACTGAGATGGGGGCGTTAAGAGATTCCAATTGGTCATCTGTTAACTTTGGAAGTGATACTGAGTGCAAGAATCGTTCCAACACCTCCGCTGGAGGCTCTGGTTGACTAGTGTACAGCTGCTTATAGTAGAGAGCAAAACCCTCCGCTATCTCTAGCGGTGTCATATATGTATCGCCATTAAGCTGTATAGCAGCAACCTCTCGACCCGTCTCTCTTTTATTTACTAGGCTGGCCAGCAGCTTACCCGATCTGTTCCCATATCTGTGGAATTTGCTCGCCGACTTCAACAAGTCAGAAGCCGCTTTCTGTTTCAGAAAGGCTTCCAACTCCTCCTTAGCCAACACGAACGCCTCTTGTGTTTCCCTGGATTTGGAAACATGGTAAGTTTGGTAAGACTGTTCTAGGGCCTTCTGTAGTTCACCATGTCTTTGTTGTGCCCTATGCTTTAAATTCGCTACATAGGAGATAATATGTCCTGTTAAAACTGCTTTAGCAGTATCCCAGAACAGCTGTGGTCGATCCAGGTGCTGATGGTTCTCTGTATAGAAATCATTCCAGCAGTGCGTGAGGTATTTTTGGAAGGCCTCCGAGGTCACCAAGTATGATGGGAATCTGAGCGTATTCCTATTTGACTTATTCCTGTGGAGCTTCAGTGTCAGTCCCACTGGGGCATGATCTGACAATAAAATAGTGTATATTTTCTCTTGGCTAACCCTGGGAATTAACCCTTCCGATATCCAAAACATATCAATTCTAGATAGGGAGCCCGTCGCCTTGGACAGGCATGTATAGCTTCTTTCCAGAGGATGTCTCCTTCTCCAAATGTCGCACACCGCCAAGTCTGAGTGTAGTTTGGAGAAAACCTTTGTTTCAAATTTTCCCCTATGTTTTAAAAGCCTAGCATTAGCGTCTACCGGACCCAACCAAGCTCTATTTAGCTGCGGGCTTGGAGCCAGATTAAAATCCCCCCCCAGAATAAATGGAACGCCACCAAAGGGAGTCAATGCTTGAGTCAGAGTGTTCCAGAAGGCAAGAGTTTTAGAGTTGGGGGCATAAATATTACAAAGAACATAGATGGTGTCCTGTATTTTAACCCTTAGTATCAGAAATCTACCCTCCCTATCCTTATACGTCTGCAACAGTTCAAATGAAAGGCGCTTACCAATTAAAACAGCCAAACCCCTACTTGAGCTAGTATAAGAGAGATAGGAGACCGATCCCACCCATGTTTGTTTTAATTTGTCATGTTCTGTATCTGTTAAGTGGGTTTCCTGAAGGAACGCTATGTCGGAGTCTAGTTTTTTTAAATGAGAGAGGATCGCTCTCCTCTTTACTGGGGAGTTAATACCCCCCACGTTCCAAGACGTCAACTTAAGCGTCATTTATATCCATATAGAGGGAATAAGAGGAATGGGTACAGAGAGGAAGGGAAAAAAAAAAAAAAAGGAAAAAGTGTTTAACTGTGTATATGTGGAATCAGTGTATGTGTTGCCTGGTTTAGCCAGGGTAAGGTACACATTATATTCTTCAAGCTCGGACATGGCATCCAACCAATATGTATAGCAATATTACAAGGGGTCTTACCCACACATACCTGAAACAAAACCTGCATAGGGCTCCCAGATAAGCCATAATACCATATGAACAAATGCATTCCCACAGTAATGGTCTCCCCATCCTCACCGCAACCCAAATATTTCCCCAGAATTTGGACTCCCTGTAGCAATAAAGCAACTATGGGCTCCCAGCAAAGATATCTAGCGATACATTGTAATGGTAACATCTGGGGATATGTACAAATTATTGTATAATAAGGGGACCCACAGCAATATATAACACACCAGGCGATATACAGTACAGGGAAGCAAATACCAAGTCTGCTCCCCCCATTGCCCAGCCCACAGGCGGGCTCCGCCCGTGGAAGAAGCAGCAAGAAGGCCAGACAGAAATACATATATGTGAGACTCCCATGTAACAAGTCTACCCCCCACCCCCTGTAAAAGGAGAAGGTGATACATTGTAATGAGTGCAATTTGGTGAGTACACAGGGTAAAAAAAGGCAAGTAGTAGTACCATGATATACAATAGGCCGAATAGGTAGTGATGTTGCTAATCCTATGGCACGCATGAGCCCCCCACTGCCCCCCCCACAGGCAAGCTTCGCCCGCGAAGGGAGCAGCAAGGAGGCCAGGCAACCGTCAGGTGTGGGCCTGGAATGGAACCCCCAAATAGAGGGTCCATACCTGTCCAGATACCATAAAGTCTCAAAACCACAGAGTAATAATAAAAGTGGGCAGAATGCATAACGCCTAGGAACCTGTATGGGGGGAAAATTCAATGTTAGAACACATCTAACCATAAGGGCACATAAGAGGAGCGTTAGTTCAAAACTGTTAGGTGCAGATATAAGCAAGGCAATCAAACAAACATTAAAAAAAAATTAAATCAGCTAACATTATACTAGTTAACAATAACTGACATAACATTTTCGAGCCCGCGTTTACACATTGTCCTCGGGCATGCAAAGTAAAACCCGAACAGGGTCTCTCCTTTAAATCACCAGTCTCTAGGAGCGTTCTTTTAGAGTCACATGTGCATTTTCTTTGTGAGAGTTTATCAAAAACAAGTAAAACCATAAACAATAACAGTGATAATTGTGATATATTTACGTGCTGCGTCATGAGAAAGTCCAGGGCCCTCAGCCCGCGTCCCTCTGTTTCCTCTCCGTTTCCAGATAGCTTTCCACTGCTTGGGGGGAGTGAAAGTATTTAGGGCCTGCAGGGGTCTGCAAGCAAGCTTGGCCGGAAACAGCAGAGCCACTTGTCGGCCCTGCTCATACAAGCGTGAGCAAATAGGTGAAAAGTCCTTCCGCTGCCTGGAAACTTCTGAAGAAAAGTCCTGAAATAATAAGAGCCGATTGCCCTCATATAAAACTTCTTTCTGGAGACGATAAGCCCTTAAGATTCGCAGCTTCTCTTGGAAGTTAAGACACCTGAATATTACTTGTCTCGGTTTCATGTTGTTGTTTTCCAGACTTCTTTCAGGGCCTATTCTATGAGCCCTCTCCACATCCAAGGGCAGTATATCTTGTGGTATACCCAGAAGCTTTGGCAAAATTAAAGCTGCAAAAGCCAGGAGATCCTTACCCTTGACTTTTTCAGGCAGGCCCACCACCCGCAAATTATTGCGGCGGCTGCGATTTTCTAGATCATCCACACGCTCTTGCAGTAACTTATTCTGGCATAGTATTTGTTGTAAGGAGTTACTTGATGCCGCCTGTCTATCTTCTATCTCAGAGATGCGGCCCTCTGCGTCAGAGAGGCGGGTAGAGTACTGCCTGACCTCGCTAGTCAAGGTGTCAAGTCCTGCTTGCAGGTT
>CAJPDP010116228.1:0-10382 GCA_905336975.1 Bombina variegata variegata | reverse complement strand
AGCTTGGTTTAAATAAAAAAAAAAAGGAAAGAAGACAAAATAAATAATGAAAGTATATTGCAGACTTTTTTATATTTATATATGATTTATCATTTTATATTACCATCTCAAAATGTTTAATGTCCCTTTAAGTAGTTCTGCAAATGCTGTTTGCCGCCAATCCATGATCCATGTTGTAGGTAACCAGGCATGTAGATTAAGTCTACTCTTCTTGACAGCAAAATAAGTCAAACTTGTCACTGAACAAAGTGAGCAGCTCTCCATTTTTTCCAAAACAAGAAAGCAGCATGTTTCCTTGCCTTTTCTGCTTGGTAATATAAATGTGTGGCAACAGCTGGGGAAAAGCCAGGGGTTAATGTTTTACAGCCCAAACATGTTTGTGTCCCTAAAAACCTGAAGAAGTATGTAGCTTTATGTCACCTATGGACACTGCATCTGCCCCTGTATTATGGTCTCTTTAAGAACCCTGTATCTTACCAAGCCCTATACTATTCTATGCTATACTTTTCCAGTGCCAACCTGTGAGATGTTATTAAGAATTAAGCCCCTGTCCTACACTAATCAGTACCTTGCGCAGTGCCAGCTTGCCATGCATGCATTCGACCCATGGATTGTAACCTATGCCCCATGTTGTGCTCTGCCTCTGTCCCATGTTTAGCAAGCAATATAATTTAGCTACCAGGCCATGGGTAATTTAGCTAGCAGTCAGTCACAGTTACACAGTGTGTGTGTGTGTAAAAAAAAAATACCCAAACTGAGATGCCAGCCAGGAAAGCTTGTAAAATTAACCCACAACTCCTGACTGACTCACCGACAGCAGACTCCTTTGAGTCTGGATCTCCTCACATGTTCACAGCACAAGGCTCCTCCTCCTCTCCGCAGTCACCAGGCTCCGCTCCACTGCCAGCCAAGTTAGCCAACTCTCAGTCTGCCCACTGCCCAGGTGCCCACACCAGCCATGCCAGACCCCACCAGTGACAAGTCATGTTGCTGCTGCCAACTGCTCCAGGACATGCTGCCAAGAAAACACACCGCCCACTGTCAGTCAATTGTCATATACTGCTTCTAAAACACTCCTCCACACTGCCCTCACCCTGCCTCCTCCAGCTTCATATTCTATAATCCGCCTGTCAGACACTGCCTTGCAAGCTACACCCGGCCTCCAGAGTACCCACTCATTGTTATTCAGCAAGGGAACTCAGGAGGGGGGAGGAGGAGGTCTGGACAAAAAAAAAGTAATGGTGGCAGTTTTTTTTTTTTTTTAATACCAACTTTGCAGCCAGAACTGAGAGAAACGTTCCCTCTTTAATAGTAAAAATGGGAGCCGGTAGAAAGTAATACAATTATTGAATTTATGGGAGAAGGCAACTTTAGAAAGAAGTTAACAGGAGAACACCTGGGACTGATATAAAGTCTCAGTTTGCTGCAAATACAAATTAAACTTAAATATTTTCACTACAATTTAACTTCTTTTTGTTACTAGTTTAGTATATATTACTTTTCTGTCAGTTAAATAAGGGTATTGTGAATTCTGAGCAAACTTTACATGCATAAAGCTGGCAAGATAATTTAGTGAGACCAGCTTGTTTAAAATGCTTACACCATTTCATGAGAATTGTGAGAGAGCCTCAGTCATACCCTGTGAGCTTCCCTGTTCAGCCCAGGGAACTCCCCGTCCCTCCCACTTTCTGGAGCTGTGTTTTATTTTACAATAAAGCAAATACAAAGTGCAATGCAATTTGTAAAAGATACACAGAAATATACAAAGTATGATCTTAATTTGTAAAAGAAACCCAGAAACATTGAAAACAATCAGAATTCGTGAAATCATTCCTGTATCTATATTGAAATCCGAATGTGTTAAATTAGAAATGAAAATGTGCAAAGCTTAAAGGTAATAATACTGAAAGGACCCAATCTGATGTGTAAAGTAATAAATAAATAAAGTAAAGCAGAGCATTAAAGTAAGAAGGTTGCAGGAATATTGACTTGTCCCACTGAAAACTTCCATAGCTCCTCCCACTCTTCTCTTCATTAAATCCAATGTTAAGTGCTCACAATAAGTAAAAAACATTAAATATTGAATTAATGTATCTAATCTGTAAACTTTAGGAGACTCAGATGCCACAATATGCAAACAAATATATACATATAACCAATAAGACCTCATATCTGATTCCCATAGTGACATCCATGCCAAGCCCACACCTCAAGGCTAATTTTTACAATGTGGAACAGAGTCCGGGTATAGGAGGCCAAAAATCATGACTGTTCAAAAAAAAATAAAAAAATTATACTGTAGGCAAGTATATCGTTGAGTATTATCACTGTATGAGAATAACTCACTTGGATTTTAAACTCTCTAGGGAGCAGAGCCCCATGTGTATAGAATGGTGGAAACTGCTGGCACATAACATTAACAATAATAATGTGCTGTGATGCATATCATGCAGCACCACACCTCTTCTTACTGGAATAGGAATGCAGGTAGGAAGAAACAGTTGTTAAAGTCAGATTCCTGCTGGGAAGAAGGAAGTGAGATTTACCACAGCTTTTCTAACTGCAAATGCATAGAGTAGATGGAACTTGCCCCACCATGCAAAATATTTAAATATACCAAGGGGGACATACGGCCAAGTGTAAGGGACCCGTGGGTTGAGCTGTAAATTACATAATCCTGAGCTAACATATTCTAAAGCATACAGAGATCAGTAATTAGGGCACTGTTATTAATCAAAGTTTGCAGCTGCATTAGGATCTGTTCCTGGTTCATACCAAATGCACCAGATGACGCACTAAAGGAGGCTCATAGTATGCTAAAAGTGACAGAATTCTTTTTAAAAAAATGTTTAAATAAGCTTTATTGAAGAGAGTTAAAGAGTAAGTACAACACAGTTTACAGTAAATGTCAACTTCAAATAGGTAGTAGGTGTGTTTTCTAAAGAGAGCTGGTATATTGTTAGTCACTATTGGATAAGTTCCATATAGTCCAGTTGTGGGAGAGGTGCTGACGATTTTTTTTCTTCTTCTTCTCCCCTTGCTGAGACTATTTTCTTGTCTTCCTTCTCATCGTGAGTGAAGGAAGAGTTGTTCTTAACTGTACTATGTTATTAAGCTTGAAATATATTACGATATGAGGTGATATCAGGGAGTGGTTGTAAAACAATGTGTTAGGCAAAGAGAAGAGGGGGGTAAAGGAGGGAAAAGAGAAGACTTAGAAGGGGGGGAAGGGGGAATGTCAGTTCACACTTCTAACTGTGCGGTAGAGGGGTACTATGTGTTGGATTTTTGTCATTGTTAACAAGGTTGGGTGGTAACAGCTTCAATGCGTGGCAGCAATGTGTTCCATGTGTCTGTCATTTCAAGGTATATGTCTATTCTATTGGTTTTCATAAAATGGTATTTTTCCAGTCTTAGTGTCTCGTCTACTTGGTTAGTCCAGTCCGTTAATGTAGGTGTTCTATCAGTTTTCCATAGTCTAGGTATAAAAAAAATTGCGCTGTTAATCATAATAAGAAGTAAACAGAGGTGCCACAATGGCCTAGTACCACCAAACCAAGTTAAGATATATATGAGACAATAGTATACTCACAAACGTGATGCACAGAAAGGTGCTATTGGGACAGGCAGGAACTTCCCAGTAGACAAGCTCCTTGATTTAAACCGACTGTAGTGCAGGCCCAGAAATTCCAAAGGATCACCACCACCTATGTAGGGATAGAAAGAAAACAGCCATGGCCCTGTACTGTTGTGGCTATAGAAATGTTGTAAGAAGTGATTGCACTTACAAGAAAGAAAGCACCTCTAGGTGCAATACAAGCAGACTGGGACTTCACAGCCGCCCAGCAGACTGAGCTCCACTGCAAAAAAACTGGATATGCTCCAAATCCCCAGGAGTAAGATGACAAAATCCACAGCAAAAACAAGTGTATATATAAAAACAATATCTTTATTGAAAAGCGACGCATTTCTCAGACTCTATAGAACTGTTTCTTCAGGCTATTCTAAAAACATTTAAAAATACACTTGCTATATAAAGGGTAACAACCCCTCTGGTAGGTTAATTAATTAATTAATTAGTATCAGCTGTGTGTACTGACAAGATATGGTGTTGGTTCACATAGTAACAACAGTAAAAATGATACTAGGACCACAAGTTAACAATGATACTTGAAACATACAGACAGATGTATAACAATATATACATATATATCCCACCTGCATGATAATGTATTTGTGGTATATAGTCACAATATGCAAGATCATATTATATAGGTCTGTTTTCATATACTCAAAATCCATATGATAGTGATACCCTTGTTTCAAAGTGTATAGGGCTATGGCCACATTTCTATAAACATAGTAGTAAAGATCAGGGGTCAAGCCCTACACTAAAAAGTGTGAACTCACCAAGACATCAACCCCCCTGTCACAATTAATATTGTTTTATACACACACACACACACACACAAACTGTATTTGTATGTATATAATCTATAATTATAATGAAAGCAAATTAAATCCAGTGAAGGGTTGAATTGTTGCCTTTGGGCCTGAGAATCCTCCTCTGTCACATTGTCTCACTCACTTAAGGTGCAATAGTCCTATTTCTGCTGAGGGGAGCTAAATAACCCCAGAGCAAGATACATAGAAATGTAAGCACCATGTGTTCCACACAGGCTTGCATTAAGTTTATTATAGGAAATGTTACTGGCCATTACTAGAGGATCTCACTATCTCTCTAACCAGACTGTGCTCCAGCTCCTCCCACCAGAAGCAGCAGTGTTTACTGAAGTGTTTCTGTTCTCTGTCCAGAGGGAACTTAGTTCCTCCTGAAAAAATAGTGCAGGAACTCCTTTTACATGTGTTCCCGCTCGACTTGACCCCTGTCTGTCTGATTTATCTGTATGTTTTTCCTATCTAATCTGTCTGTCTAATCTGTCTTTGTATCTATACGATATATCTGTCTAATCTGCCTAATTTGTCTTATTGTCTAATATATTTGTGTGTCTAATCTATCCAAAATGTGACATTCAAATTCTTTCAAGATACCGCAGTATGGGAATCATTCCCAGGGGTCTAAGACTAAACTAATTTCTGTTTATAACAGATGACAAAGACTTTATTGCTCGATTGAATAACACCCTATCTGATTGTTAAGTAAAACGTATTTTGTTGATAGTTGAATTCAAGTCTAAATTGTTAGAAGAAATTACCCTACAAATTCGTCTTACTCAGACAGAGCTCAATAAGAGACGAGAAGTTTCAGATTTTTTAAATTTTTACAAAATTTTACAGCTAAGTATAAATGAAGCCAAAAACTCTTACTAGAGATAAAACACAAGAGATATCTTAGAGACCAGTCTGATTATGACCAAAATAGGGTCTATGTTTGGAACAGAAAAGAACAGTATCAACTTAGAAGCAATCAACTTTCTAATAGGGGCTATAGGGGAAGACAAGGAATGGGCAGAAGGGGGAGAAATAATTATCATTATGATGACAGACAAGTAAGATTTTCAGAAAGTAAAGCAGAGTCTGTAGATGAACAGTCTGAGTCAGGTGGAGAAGAACTACCTTATAATACAAACACAGTATATTCAGCACCATCAAATATAGACATTAGCTCACATGACCAGGTAGTAAGACCCAAAATAAAATATATTCGTACTCAGCCTCTACCCAGACAGGAACACAGGAATGAGATTAGAATGGATAGTAACAGTAAATATAAAACAACACAAGGAGCAATAGGTTTAAGTAGTAGCTCCAGTGACATAGATAAGGTTTTTCAGTTGGGCCCAAAAGGACCAGAAGGTGGGGGGCATAAGTACATACACAAACAAAAAATCCCAGTTCCCCAGACAGGAGCCACAAACACAATCACAGGAACAGACCAGGTCCACTCGTTACCCACAAAGGAGGGGACACTACACAAAGTACCAGTAGATAATGTAATTAATATATCTGATTATAATCTAAGTGACATGGAAAGAAGAGCGTTAAATAAAGGACTTAGTTTTGTACCTTCCTCCAACTTTAGTTTGTTTCAAACCTTACTTGATGTAAACAAATTGATTAGGAATTTAACCCTAAAAACGTTTTATGAGACCAATGAGGGTAAGGAAGGAGATAATTCAAACATAGTAGTGGATGAATGTCCAAATTTAACATTCAATGAGGATTGTGACATTATAGTATTAGATGATCTTTATGCTGAGGGGGCGGTAGGAAATGCTGAACCTGTCAGACTTCCCACTTTCAAAAACAAGTCAACCTTTTACCCAATACAAAATAGAGGCCAAATATAAGAAACATTTCAGAAGAGGGTGGAGAAAGATCTTACCACCCTAGCTGAAAATGTTAAAATGAATGTTAATAAAATTTATCTGGAAAAGAAAGGATGGCGTTAAAACACCTACAGGAAAATGAGAACCTAACTATTAGGGCTGCAGACAAAGGAGGCTCTATTGTAGTGATGAGCAGGGACCAATTTGTAAATGAGGCTATTAGACAATTAAGTGACAAAGATCAATATATACATTTAAAGAGTGACCCCAAATTCAGGATTGAAAAGGAGTTAAGACACCTGTTAGATGAAGGGAAGGATCTATGAATGTTTGATGAAAACACATATGAATATTTACAGGTAACTAATCCTATCAGGCCAGTCTTTAACCATCTCCCTAAAATGCATAAGCCAGGCCCCATCATACAAGGCCACCCTATAATAAGTGGGATAGGCTTGTTAACAGAATGACTCCTTCAATGGCTGGATGCAATCCTCCAAACATTTGTGGAAGGACTATCAAGCCATTTGACAGACACTAAACACCTGTTAGGATTGTTAACTAAACAAAAGTGGACTAAAGATATGACATGGCTGACAACAGATGTAAAGGCCTTATTTTCCTCCATACCCCATCAGGATGGCCTTAGAGTTGTAGAGTTTTTTCTTGCTAGATCAGATACGTTTGATGAGAGTCAGTAGAATTTATACTCAGAGTAACAACATTTTTACTTACCCATAACTATTTTAGTTTTGGGGGTGAGTTCTATCTCCAGGGATGTGGCACTGCTATGGGGGCGAAATTCACTCCCTCATACGCCAACCTCTTTATGGGTTGGTGGGAGCAGTCCCGCATCTATGGAGATGGGAACTCCTTCAGGTCCAATATCACCTTTTACAAAAGGTTTATTGATGATCTGATACTGATCTGGCAAGGAAATGGAAATTTGGTGGCAGATTTTATGAAGGTGTTGAACACTAATGAAATAGACCTCTCTTTTACACATGAATTGGGCAAATGTCAAATTAATTATTTGGATATAACATTGACTGGAGTGCCCAACAAGGAGGGAGGCCATATAGATACCCAAATTTATCGGAAACCTACAGCAAAGAACACCATACTACATGCTAAAAGCAGCCATCCAAATAGAGTCTTTAAGGCTATTATGAAGGGACAATTTGTGAGGACACTTAGAAACTGCTCTGATAAAACTGTCTTTGCAAGACAAACAGATGAATTAACAGACAGATTGGTGTCAACAAATTACCCTAAAAGATGGTTAAGGGAATCAGAGAAAGAGTCGAAATTCTAGAGAGAGAAGATTTGTTAACAAACAAGAGTAAGTCCCCACAGATAGAGAGAAAAAATTGTGAGAAGATGACTTTTTTAACCACATATAGTGAACAATATGGACACATTTGTGAGATTATATCGAAACACTTCTCTCTACAGCAGATGATGAACTAGCTGAGACAGTTAGAAATGGGTGCAGGTTTGCCTTCAAAAGAGGTCTCACTATAGGAAATAGAGTGGCACCAATATGCTTAAAAAACAAACAAAACAACACTCAGAGTTATTGGCTAGCAGTAAAAGGGGTTTACAAATGCCATCATTTCAATTGCATAGCTTGTGAACAAGTACAGTTAGGTAATGGTTTCTCAAGAATGGTTACAAAAGAAACTTTTCAACACAAAAAATGTTACAATTGCAGAGAAACATATGTATATATTTAACGTGTTCACTGTGTGGCCTACAATACATAGGGATGACCTCAAGGGAGGTTAGATCTCGCATTCGTGAGCATGTCTGTAACATAAAAGCAGGTATACTAGCAACACCTCTAATTATGCACTTCAACCATTTTCATAACAAAAATCTGGGTAGTCTCAGGGGAACTATTGTTGAACACATCCTCCCTCCACAACGAGGAGGAAATAGAGACCAATTGCTAGCTAGACAGGAGGTCTACTGGATTCTCACAATAAAGACATGAAAACCACAAGGATTAAACAACGAGTATGATCTGATAAATTACTAGAACTAAAACATTCTATATCCACTCTGATTTATTTGACTCTGTCTAGTCTAAAACTGAAGTTTTAGTTTTAGTTTAGAGTTTAGAATACTCCCCAACACTTCAAATGGCCCTGCTACTTACTTAATCTGTCCTTACCCTCCTCTATTAACACTACACTCATACCCCATATGTCATTCCTTGATTAAGGTATTGTGTGTATTTATATATAACCTTTTATAATGTCAGGAAAATAAGGAAATGTTTTGGGATTATATGAGTAACTATGTCATAAATATTGAATGATGACATGGATAGTTTATCTAGTGGGTGAATATATTCTAGCAGTAAAGGAGCTACCCATAAGCAAGCTATAAACCTCTTGAGTAACAGACTAAGAATTGGGTAACTAGTACAAGCTGAATATATCCAGCTTTAAGCATTTAAAAAAAATGCCTATAGATATTTGCCCTGCAATAATGTGTGTTAAAACAACAATGTTCATAGAATGTGAGGAAAATAAAGCAATAGGGCATACTGGGTAGTATCTAAAATTAGAATTGTTTATGTAAATAGTTGAAAACTTCTATAAATAAGTAAATAATAATAATGTTTATTTAATCTGTACAGGACTGTAAAGAAAATTTCAATAATTGTCCTTGCTTTAACTATGAGTTTACACTCCCAATAGTTTAACATATGGGCACTCTGCAGTGGTTTCAATACTGGCCCCTTAAATGTGTACCTTATTAGGATTGGAGCATTGTCAATTTGTTTTAACCAATCATGTGGTGTTTTCACATTATTAAACACCCTGCTTGGCTGTCAACAATTAAGCTATGATTATGGCTTGTACAGCCGAAACGCGTCAGCCATTGTGACAACCAAGCTCTGGGGTTGAAGTTGTGCTGTGATGTTCCTTGGATATCAGTGATATCACTGTTTTAATATTTTTTGGAATAAAGACATTTTTTATACATAAGCAAGCATCCGAAAATTCTTTCTTCCTTTCCTCCTTACCTTTGTACTCAAATCCAGCATGAGAGACCCGGAATGACGTATACGGAGACTGCTTACCCACTCGACTAATGAGAAAGGAGGTGTGTCTGCAAACTCAACCAATATGCACTCACACAGAGTTCAAGGACGCCGGGTGACTTGAAGGAGGGAAACAACTAACTGATGAAATAACCGGTGAAACGTGGATGTGAAAAGTTTTCCCCCAGGGCCGAGTACCAACATCACTGCGAACTGTGAGTGTCAATCGCCGCATAGCGGTGTTTCTTAAAGGAACTATGAGCATGTTGCAAGACTGTGTTTACCTTGTAAATATGAGACCAGCAGCACTGAATGTGTGAGTTGCAGAGGGATAACTATCTTTTGTCTCTGTCTAATCTATCTATCTGTCTGTCTAATCTATCTATCTAATATGTCTGTCTAATCTATCCATCTAATCTGCCTGTCTAATCTATCTGTCTGTCTAATCTATCTATCTATTCTGCATGTCTAATCTATCTATCTATCTATCTATCTGTCTGTCTGTCTGTCTGTCTGTCTGTCTACTCTATCTATTATGTCTGTTTAATCTATCCATCTAATCTGCCTATCTAATCTATATGTCTGTCTAATCTATCTATCTAATCTGCCTGTCTAATTTATCTGTCTGTCTAATCCATCTATCTAATCTGCTTGACTAATTTATCCGTCTAATCTATCCATCTGTCTAATCTATTATCAGTCTGATCTATCTGTATATCTGATCTACCTGTCTGTCTAATCTACATAATCTAATTGGGGGTCAAGACCTACAATCACAATTAATATTGTTATTTATTTATTTATTTATTTATGTATTTTTAAAAAAATGCAACCAGTAGGAGAACCAAATCCCCTGCTGATAATAGCTGCGCACACACACACACAATAAATAAGTAAAATTAATTTAAAAAACCTTAAAATAAATATATCCAGGTGATAAGATAAATAATTTATCTCTAATAATAATCAAGTTCAATATTACAGAGTCTTTTCCTCTTGTTGAAATGATGGTCCACAAGAAGTGCTGGCAGCTTGAA
>CAJPDP010116015.1:0-11491 GCA_905336975.1 Bombina variegata variegata | reverse complement strand
AGCCATTTTGACATGAAATAGTAGGATGAATACAGATGTTAGTAATTACATTAATTAGGGTTACATTCCATTTAGGTTTAAGAGAGCCAGGTTCCTGCTATTGCTCAAGTGTAAGGGGAGGTCACACTAAATACTCGCCACTTTAGCCTATAGACGCTGTTTTTTCTGATTTTTTCCAGTTTTTTTTATATATATATGTGTGTGTATTTATGAATAAATAGAACATAATCTTCTATGTGAAAAACACTGTAATATGAAATATTCATATTTTCATGTCGGGTTAGCACACGAGAATATGCTTACAAACTATGTAGCCTACACTATTTGTGCAATAGTTATTAAACCTGCTTAGAACCTGAAAGGTGAAATGTGCATCAAGTGTTTTTTTTACCTTCTCTACTACTTCTCAGCACAGAGATGGCTGGATTATTCTGTATTTACATATCTTCGTAATTTTGTAGTCTAAAGAGCATGAAGCGTTAATTAAGTAGCTGCTGTCTTAAAATCAATGCTACTTAGCTACTCTGCCATCTTAAGTGTGGCAGAGTTAAATAATACCAATCTGATCTGTATGACTGACAGCCCCTGCTCACAATCGATTGGTCAGGGGGCAGCATTGCACAAGCAGTGGCTTGTGCAATGTTAATGGGACATGAAACTCAATTTTTTTCTTTTATTATTTAAATAAAGCATACAGCTGTAAACAGTTTTCAAATTTACTTCCATTATCAATTTTGCTTTATTCTCTTGGTTTCCTTTCTTGAAGGAGCAGAAATGCACTACTGGGAACTAGCTGAACACATCAGTAAGCCAATCACTAGAGGCATATATGTGCAGCCACCAATTAGCAGCTAGTTCCCATCTCCTGAGCCTATCTATATATGCTTTTCAACAAAAGATACCAAGAGAATGAAGACAATTAGTTAAAAGCAATCAATTGGAAAGTTGTTTAAAAATGTATGCTTCATCTAAATAATGAAATAAACATTTTGGGTTAATGTCCCTTTAAGTTCACCATGGGTGGACAAGTTCCTGGGACATTGTCAGACCAGCTTTTAATAAAAGGGAGCCTTATGAGTTTAAACATAAAAAATCATATTCAAATATATCAAAATATCAAAGATTATAAAAAATAAAATATATGTATTTTTTAATAAAAAATATTTTCATACCTCTAAATCAATTCACTAATCTACACTATAATCGCGTTTGCACGCAGCCAAAAGAATCCCCCTGGATGCAGCGTAGGCAAACAAAGCCTTAAAAAACAAAGAAACGCGCAACGGCCCGCACGAAATAACAAAAAAACATGTAACCGCCCGCAAGAAATAAAATAATAAAAAACTAACCGCCCGCACAAATTAAAAAAACCTAACCGTCCGCACAAAGTATAAAAAAAAAAAACTAACCTCCCACATGAAGTATTAACAAACACCTAAACTGCAAAATAGGTACACACCGTTCCTGAAGTCCGGCAGAGAAGGTCTTCTTCCAGGCGGCTCCATCATCTTCTGTCTTCATCCGGAGTGAAGGCGGCGCAGAGCGGAGGAGTGGAGGTGTGGAGCTGGTTTCCCCGATGCACGGATCCTCAGCAGGGTTTCTCACCGGCGGTCCTCAGTGGCGGTCTTCAGTGGCGGCAGTCCAAAGTGGCATGGAGGCTCCTCTTCATGTGATCAATTTCAGCCAATAGGAATGCAAGGTACCCCAATAAATATGGGGTGCGTACCTTGCATTTAATCTTCAGTGTGCGATGGATGATCACATGAAGAGGAGCCTCCACGACGCAGAGGACCGCAACTGTTAAAGACCGTCGCTGAGAACCGATGCTAAGAACCACCGCTAGGGATCTGTGCATCGGAGAAGCCAGCTCTGCACCTCCGCTCCATGCCGTCTTCACTCCGGATGAAGATAGAAGATGATGGAGCCGCCTGGAAGAAGACCTTCTCCGCCGGACTTCAGGAACGGTGAATACCTATTTGGGGCTTAGTGGATTTTTCTTTATTTTTTTTATTTTTTTATTTTTAAAATTAGGGATTTAATGGGCTGTAAAAGAGCTGATTTCCCTACCTGCGATTCTTTCACCACCCTGCCATTTTCGGAATCCACCGGGATGCAGTTTTGCTGCATCCAGGTGGATTCTTTTGGCTGCTCCCGCAGCCAACATTCCTTTGGCTGTCTCACGCAGCCAACATTCCTTTGAGGATGCAAACACAATTATAGTATAAATATTCAAGGCTCATATACAGAGATGGAAGATGCTCTGTTTATTCCAAGAAAAATGTTTGTGACAAGCGATCACAATTTAAGGCTTGAGGAAAGGAGATTTACTCTCCTACAACAGAAACGTTTTGTTCACTGTAAGAGCAATAAAATTGTGGAACTCACTCATTACTAAAGGAGGTAGTGAATGCTAATACCTTAGATACATTTAATAATGGTTTGGATAGATTTCTAGCTAGAAACAGAATTCATGGATATGATTGCATGTGTTAAATGGGTCACCTTTTAATGGGATTAATTTAAGCTCAACTGGAGATTTTTGTAAGTATATTAGATTTGTATAGTTGAACTCGATGGACTTTTTTTCAACTTCATCTACTATGTTACTATGTTACCTGTAGCTTGGCGGATTTAACGCCCTACGGTAAAGGTGAAGGTCTTTTAGTGCAGGCCCTGGGATCTGCCTCACTAAGGGGTAGATTTGCCAAGCAGCAGATGCTACAATCTACCCCTGTAGTTTCCGGCTCACCGGAAACTTAAGTTAAGAAACAGTGGTCACAAGACCGCTGCTTCTTAACTTTTCTGCCACACTGCAATTATCCCGATCTAATCCAATCGGGAAAATTGACACTTCCTGATAGCGGTCAATTGGCCGCGAATGTGCCAGGGTGGAATTGCACAAGCTTGTGCAATGTTAAATGCCGACAGTGTATGCTGTCGGCATTTAGCGATGCTGGGTGGACATGATTCGCTACAGCAAATCATGTCCACCCGGTACTTAATAAATTGGCCCCAAAGCCTCCTATTTGCGTGGCCTGGGGCTCTGTGAAGAAGGATCAGGATTAGCATGGCTCTCCAGTACTCTAAAAGTAAGTATTTAATGCTACATCTATAGCAAAGGAACATTTACATTATTTTAATGAAAAAAACTAATGTAAATGTTCCACGAATATTCAGTATTTGCTTAGTTTAAATTAAACTAATATCAAAAAACACAGGCAATGGCAGAAAAGATTAAGCCAAACGAAATTGATTACTCAATGCCAAAAATACAACTGTTTGTGTGTTATTAGTTTAGTCAGATTGTGTTTGTCATTAATACATTACTTGGATGAAGATCAGACCACATTTTATAATTAATTAGTGCAGAAATCCAGGTAATTCCTAAAGGTTCACATACTTTTTTTGCAACTGTGTTTGTGTGCTGCACTTTTACGTGAATAAATCTGGCACCTAACTTAGCTGAATGTTACACACCACATCCATTTTCATCAGCTGTTTCATTAATAAATGGCTAGGAAGTGGAAATCATCATAGGCAGCTGGGCCTCTACATTTTCAAACATTGATCGTTTTTAGCATTTAAATTTTAACTGTATAAAAAGCGTATTTGTTTAGTAGCAGCCAGATAAAAGGTAACAGACACTTACTTTCAGTGTTTCGGGTTTTATTCCTGTTGAAAACTTAAATGCCCTAAACAGAGACAAAAATCGCTATGATATCTATTGAGGCATCAGCACCCACTAACCCACAATTATTATAGCAGCTACTAGCTCTGAATTAATATAGCACCTTCTACTTTCTTTTTTACAGTATTGTGATTACCACTAGTCAAGGGCGCGATTACATATGCGGCGTCACCCGCAAAAGATGGTGTCGCTGGTTTTTAGTCAGGTATTGCTATCACATATACTGCGCCACATATAAACGTGGTGCGTGTATTTCACCCATTGCCCACTAATTTTACTCCCATAAACTAACATAGAACTGTGTCGCAAATCGGTATCACATATTCAGCGTAAGGACTTACGCAACAAAAGAAATCTTACTCCATTTTCAACTCACCACACATATATAGGGGCATTTGTATGGGCATTGCCCTTAAAAGGGCATTCAGTTTTTTTACTGCCCTTAAAAGGGCATTCAGCTCTTTTATAAGCCCATTAAAACCCTAATCTAAAAAAAAAAATCCTAAATCTAACCCCCAAATAGGTACTCACCGTTCCTGAAGTATGGCGGAGAAGGTCTTCTTCCAGGTGGTGAAGTCTTCTTGGAGGTGGTGATATCTTCTTCCAGCCTGTCGACCTCTTCTATCTTCATCCAGAACCAAGCTGGTGTGGATCGGAGGTGACCGCGGAACAGAAGACCAGCGACCATGGAGTCATTGAGCGTGGAGATCCTCTTCGTACGATTGTCGCCACACACTGAAAATAGAATGCAAGGTACCCATTTAAAAATGGGGTACCTTGCATTCCTATTAGCTGAAAAATTAAAATCAGCCAATAGGATTAGAGCTACTGAAATCCTATTGGCTGATTTGAATTAGCTGATAGGATTTTAGTAGCTCAAATCCTGCTTGGTCCTGAATAAAGATAGAAGAGGTTGCCACGCTGGAAGAAGATATCGCCGCCTCCAAGAAGATTTCACCGCCTGGAAGAAGACCTTCTCCGCTTCTTCAGGAAGGGTGAGTACCTATTTGGGAGTTAGATTAAGGATTTTTTTTTGGAGGCGGTTGTTTTTTTTAGATTAGGGTTTTAATGGGCTTGTAAAAGAGCTGAATGCCCTATTAAGGGCAATGTCCATATATATGCCCTTTAGGGGCAATGGGTAGTTTAGGTTTTTTTAGTGTTAGGTTTTTATTTTTTGTTTTTTTTTATTTTGGGGGGTTTGGTGTGTGGGGTGTTTAACTGTTAGGGGGGACTTAGTATTTTTTAAATGTAAAAGAGCAGTTTAACTTAGGGCAATGCCCTACAAGAGGCCCTTTTAAGGGCTATTGGTAGTTTAGGTTAGCAGGTGTTTTTATTTTGGGGGGCTTTTTTATTTTCATAGGGATTAGGTTTATTTTTTTTATTTTTGATATTTTGCTTTATGTTTGACTTTTTTATTTTATGTAATTTTAGATTAATTTAAACTTATTTTTTTTTAAAGTAAAGTTTTTTTATTTTAATTGTTAGTATTTTTTAATTTGATGTAATTGGGGTTAATTTAGGGGGTGTTAGGGTAGGGGGCTTAGTAATTAAATTATTTATTTGCGTTGTGGAGGGTTGGTGGTTTAGGGGTTAATAGGTTAATTAGGTTTAATGGGTTATCAGGCGTTGGTGGTTTAGGGGTTAATAGTTCTGATAGGTACTTTGCGTTGTGGGGGGTTGGCGGATTAGGGGTTAATAGTGTTTATAGGTACTTGGCGTTGTGGGCGAATGGCGGATTAGGGGTTAATACATATATTAGGTAGATCGCAATGTGGGTGAATGGCGGGTTAGGGGTTAATACGTTTATTAGGTATATTTGGTTGTGGGAGGTTGGCAGTTTAGGGTTTAATACTTCTATTATTAGTTGCGAGGCGATTTAACTTTTTTTTTCTTATGCGCTGGCAGTTTCTAAACTGCCGTAAGTCACTGGCGACTCCAGAAATGTGTATTTATGCACATTTCTGGACATCTTTAGTTTATCACACTTACGGTAGTTTATGAACTGCCTGCGCTGTATAAGTGTTTCCCCTATGTGCAAGGTGAATTTACGAGCGACGCAGGTTTCAGCAGCTATGTTGAAGCCTGCGCCACATATATATTCTCGCCCCTAGTCATTAACCCCTTAAGGAATGGATGGTTTGGTGTAAATTTTGCCCAAAGTATCAGGGAATTAAAAAAAAAAAAATGATATCATTCAATTTAAACAAAAATAGAGCTTTTTGGTTTTTCCGTTTTTTTATTTACCTATGTGGAAAAAAATTAAATGCAAAATAGATATACACACTGTATGACAGTGCCCAGTAGTCATTTAGTTATATAAAAAAGCAGAATAAAAGATTTATTATCACATTCCATAATAGCCTGTAGCAAAACAACTATAGAAAAAAAAAATATATAAAAATGTATGTATAGAATTGTTATTAGTTTTGATAATGAAAGGGATATGAAACAATGCTCCTTTTGTAAAAGCAAATACGTTAAATCAAAGTAAACATAAAAAGAAACAGATTGTGTAAAAACAGCAAACAATTTCTTTTTTTTCTTGCAAAATAGCCACTCGTAGCCACAGCCCTCAAAGAGATAAGAGAGGAGAGACATTTTTTGACCTTAGGTAGCATTATGTCTCTCCTGAGATTGAGCAAAACAGACTTACTGCCTCTCTAGAATTATCTGAATAGTAAACCAGCTCAAGTTAAGACAATGTATGACATGAAGCTAGATAAGCCTTCCTATAGAGATCCCAGCCTCCTTGTAGGGCGTTGACAGGAAGTAATGGACACTCCACAAATGAAGTTAAAAAAAAAAGGGAAAATCCTTTTAAATTCTGAATAATACATATTACAATGATTATTATTAAAGTGATTATAAATTGTAATAAATTACTGCCCAGTATCTAAAAATAATCTTAAAAACAGGGGCACTTTA
Organism: Bombina variegata variegata; assembly: GCA_905336975.1. NCBI lineage: Eukaryota > Metazoa > Chordata > Amphibia > Anura > Bombinatoridae > Bombina > Bombina variegata. The sequence continues at coordinate 4,878 of CAJPDP010116015.1, read as the reverse complement.
ATTCATTAAACTTTACAATGATGCTTTTTTAAAAAATATTCACTATTACGTTATGGTAAACATACTGCCGATCCTCCGCCCACATCTCCTAAAGTAGTTATCATATCGATGACGAATCTGGCTTCCTCCCCCCCTTTGGCGTCCAGCTTGTAGGGCACTCAATGATTGGAGGAAGCCAGATTCATCATCGATATGCTAACTACAGTAGGAGATGCAGTTGGAGGATCGGCGGTATGTTTAGAGTAATAAAATGGTAAATATTTTAAAAAAGAAGCGTCATTGTAAATTTTAATGAATTAAAGTGCCCCTGATTTTAAGATTATTTTTAGGTACTGGGCAGTAATTGCTTAAACTTTACAATCACTTTAAGTATAACCCACTGCTTAGTGCTTTTTTATTTCAACAATGAACAGACTGGTTAATATCCCTTTAAATGGCCAGTATCTGCCGCTAAGTATCCCATGTTTTAAAATGGTGCAACGGGGCTAATCTCATGTTGGTATAGTAAAAATATGTAGCTGACAACTTTCAATGCTCACATTAAACTAGTGAGTGAATTTGTTTGTTCAGATGTGAAGTGGTCAGGTATAAAACTCTTTAGTATCTGCCTCTGATAAGCTTTTTGGAGCTACTTATAAAATGGGTTTTATGTTTTTTATATGTTGATATAAATAGGTTCAGTGAGACCTCTTTATGCCTTTATGGCCTCTGGATGGACTGGAATTTGCTAAGGAATTAAATATCTGGAGAGTATTTCTTGTCCTATAAATGTCCTGTAAATTGAGCCTAACATATGGCAGATAATTAGCTAATCTGAAGAAAAAAAAGTAAAAAAAGCGAACAAGAGCAGAGGTTAAATCATATTTTAATTTCCATTCTAATAAAGGGAGACATTTGCAGTGTTGGTGCAGCCGTGCTAGATCTTGTAGCTACAGCAACATGCGGTTTGCTTAGGGCCCCATTACTTTGTAGGAAATGTAGCTTTTTGGGGCTTAGAGGTTTAGCTTTTTTTCATGCTGAAATCACAATACATTTTCTCTATGAGCAATGTGAGCTGTTAGATTTGAAAATCAGTATTAATTCTGTCAAGAATAACTCTTACTTGATTTTAAAGGGACACGTATCAAAATTAAACTTTCTTGTTTCAGACAGAGCATATCTTTTTAAAAAAACAAAAAATTCAGTTTATATTTATTATCAAAATGTGCACAGCCTTTTTATATGCACCCTTTGTAAGTCACAAGCTCCTACTGAGCATGTGCAAGAGTGCACTATATATACGTATAGTTTTTTTTTATTGGATCATGGCTGTCATATTATACAGGAGAAGCAAAAATGGGATTAACTTTGAAATTTGGCTTTGCATTGAATGGGCAGTGGACCTTGTAGTCGTATGTATCATTACACACTCACTTGGTTGTGCAAGAGAAGGGCCTGCAAGAGAAGGGCCTGTCAATCACCCCAAACAAATGTTTGGGGTGTTTCTATCCACCAGCCTAAAGGTGGCAAAGATAGTAAGAAGCAGTGGGTATGTTGGGCAGAGCTCAGTAGTAGATAGGTTTAGGTGTTATTCAGAGATTCTAAACATATTAGTTAAATTATAAATTCAAACTTCTTCTTGTAATGTTAAAATAGATATGACTATTGTTTAAGGTCAACAAACCTTTAAAGGGACAGTCTAGTCCAAAATAAACTTTCGTGACTCAGATAGGGCATGCCATTTTAAACAACTTTCCAATTTACTTTAATCACCAGTTTTGCTTTGTTCTCTTGGTATTCTTAGTTGAAAGCTAACCCTAGGAGGTTCATATGCTAAATTCTTAGACCTTGAATACCTCCTCTTATCTGAATGCATTTTGAGAGTTTTTCACCACTAGAGGGTGTTAGTTCACGTTTGTCATATAGATAACATTGTGCTCACGCACATGGAGTTACCTAGGAGTCAGCACTGATTGGCTAAAAAAGAACTGAAATAAGGGGACAGTCTGCAAAGGCTTAGATGCAAGGTAATCCCAGAGGTAAAAAGTATATTAATATAACTGTGTTGGTTATGCAAAACTGGGGAATGGGGGATAAAGGGATGATCTATCTTTTAAAACAATAATAATTCTGGTGTAGATTGTCCATTTAAGTCACATGTTTCCTTTTTTTTTGTAGGGTGATTATAATTACCCAACAGCCATGATCTAACTTTAGAGTAAAGTGGAATCAACTACAGAACCAGAGTTACCGTTCATATAAGTACATGACTGATATGCCCTATATTTTACTATGCTATTCGGTTTTAATTAATTTGTGGCTGATAATAATTTGTAAATAATGTAGATTTTTATTCTTTACAGATGTTTGATACATTTTGGACTTACCCAACCTTAAAATGAAAATAAATGTTAACATATTTCAAAGGGACCAATACATGTTTTAGTAACACTTTGTCAATAGTAACTTTGTTGACCTATACTACTCATTTTCTAAAATTGTTTTACCCATCAATAACACTGTATTTTTCTGTAAAAACTGTTGTTTCTTCATGTACACAATATAAAACAGCGGGAGTTATGTTTTAAGTTGGAAGGAGGCTTTTCATCTTATTTTTCATGTAGTAGAGTGGATGGAATTTGAACTGAAGGAGGGTTGTGTTTTTATGAAAGGTCATCACAAGAGGCATATCCTAAAGATATACACTAACAAAGTTCAAATTGCTTTAGGTTGAAGAGGTTAATTATTTTCTACATCAACATAGTTCCTAGTAAGGTAAAGTGTAAGTTGTTGACAAGGGCAAAACAAAAAGCAAAATGGAAATTGAATGACATTTCACAGAGAAAAATCTCTATGGTGAACTATCAGAGATAACTGAGATTGAGAAAGAAATTGTATAACAGTGACATTAAATGTCTTTTTAATACGACACACCTGCAGATTTCCAAAGCACAATGCCTCTTACTTTTTAACACATTTCATTTCCAAAATTAGTAAGTAAAATTTTCACAGTAGCAAATTATATTAAACCTTATAAAACAAGTAGGCAACCACAATGACAGAGTGAAAAATACAAGGACAGGTTTAGCCAAGCCAAAATGCAAAATTTGTTTTTAAACAGGACATTAGGTTTAATTAGTTTATAATGACACAAAGACCACTGGTCACTCACCAAATCTATTGATCTTTCAAGGACTCAACATGGTACATTTTGGTTGCAGGACCAGGAGGTTCAAGACAGTATCTGAGTTATTCGATAATGTAATTTTGTCAGTCCTGAAATAGTAACATGGTCGGGCTCTGGGTGTTTTGGGGATGAGCTGAGTGTTTTTTTTATTTCTGTTTAAAATATTAGTGGTCTCAAATTTATATTATATTTATATTAATTTGGATACAAATTTGGAAGAGAAAGAAAAGAGTGGGGGTGCAGAAAGGAAAAGCCCCTAACTTGTAACAGTCCTGCAAAATGCAAGACTTTTGGTAGCTATGATAAAAATAAGGCAATGAAAAAAGGACGCTGGGTCTAATTGTCTCTGGATTTATGGTTATATGTTTATTTAATGAATTCATTGTCACCTTCTTTGCAATGTCTTATTACTTCAAAATTGTATTCACATTATTTTAAACCCATTCAATCTATTTTTGAACCTATTACCCCCGTGTGTTAGCAAGAAATGTCTATACATTTTTACTTAATAATAGTTACCTTTTATACTAAATTATTATTTTTACAAAGGATTAATGTAACTTTCAGTGTTATTGTCAAATAAAAAAAAAATATAAGAACCACAAAGAATTAAAATGACAACTATTAAATTCTGAAAAGATGTCAAATTTAACATTTTTGAAAACAAATTGGAAAAAGTAGGAGACAACATTCAGTAAGCCTAAAAAGACTTTGAAATATGAGAAATAATCCTCATGTAATCCTCATGTAGTTTGAAGATGCAATGTTAAAATATAAACTATTAGAAAATATGGAAAATATATCAGTCATAAAAAAGAGATTAAAAGCTAAATATATTGTAAATATACATTGTATAGCTTAAGCATGTCAACTCTAAAAAAAAGAAAGTCACACCAAAAAAAAAACCTAGTTAATTTTTTTAACAATAAGTGGTCTGAAAATTCTGAAACAAACCTAGATATCACCATGGAAACTCAAGACAATAACTCCAGTAGGAATAGTTATTTAGCATACAAAAAAAACCAATAGAAAAATGGAATCTAGACAACCCCTAGAAGCAGTGATTATGCTACAAGAGAAACAGAAGCTAGAAAAAAATATATATATTTTATCCTTCATCTGAAATCTGCTAACCCATGTCTCAGATCAAGAATTACAGTCTTGATATAATTATTATTCTTGTCAAAAGGTTGTAAACAGGCTTTACAAAATGTAAACTTTGATATTGATGAAGAACAACAAAAATATTTTAAACAGAATTAAACTAGGAGCAAGACGTGAGGAGGGTGGCAGACTAACCATAGCACCATTTGTACATTTAAATAAATCAGAGGTGACAGTTGACAAGCTTTATTGAACTTAATGGAAGATATATCCCCAAATTTTTTTTGAGAAGGACTAAGTAGAAACTAAAAAAAAGCAGTAAACAATGATATTTAAAGGGACACTAAACCCAAAACTGTTCTTTCGTGATTTAGATAGAGAACAAAATTTTAAACAACATTCAGATTTACTTCTATTATCTAATTTGCTACATTATTTAGATAACCTTTGTTGAAGAAATAGCAATATACATGGGTGAGCCAATCACACGAGGCATCTATGTGCAGCCACCAATCAACAGCTAGTGAGCCTATCTAAATATGCTTTTCAGCAAAAGATATCAAGAGAATGGAGCAAATTAGATAATAGAAGTAAATTAGAAAGCCGTT
>CAJPDP010115976.1:0-12916 GCA_905336975.1 Bombina variegata variegata | reverse complement strand
CAACAACACTTAGGGGCCGATTTATCAATGTCCGCCAGACATAGCTAAATGCCGACAGCATACGCTGTTGGCATTTAACATTGCACAAGCAGTTCTAGTGAACTGCTTGTGCAATGTCGCCCCCTGCAGATTCGTGGACAATCGGCCTTTAGCAGGGGGTGCCAATCAACCCGATCGATTGATGTCCGCAGCCTCAGAGGTAGCGGACGAGTTAAGGAGCAGCGATCTTAAGACTGCTGCTTCTTAACTCCTGTTTCCGGCGAGCCTGAAGTCTTGCGTGGAAACGGGTATTCAGGGCCATTCGGCCCGTGATAATTTCCTGCCCCAGAGATTGGTTTGGAGAGGAAGTAAAGTTAGAAAACAGAAGAAGATAAAGAGGCCGAATTATCAAATATCTGTCGGACCCGATCCGACAGTGTGGATCTGGTCCGACAGACATAGCTGAATGCGGAGAGCAATACGCTCACAAGAGCTGCTGGTGCAATGCTGCCCCCCTGCAGACTCGTGGCCGCCAGCAGGGAGGTGTCAATCAACCCGATTGTACTCGATCGGGTTTAATTGTGGCGATTCCTGTCCGGCTGCTCAGAGCAGGCGGACAGGGTTATGGAGCAGCGGTCTTTAAAACCGCTGCTTCATAACTGCTGTTTCTGGCGAGTCTTTAGACTCGCCAGAAACACGGGCCCTTAAGCTCCATCCGGAGCTTGATAAATGGGCCTCAAAGACTTATTTCACAAGAGAAAAGTTAACATCAAAACAGGAAAACATTTTTGAGTCATAGTTAACTAGTGAGCTTAGAAGATAGTTGTTTAAGAGAAAGAGAGGAATTGGAACGCCAGTTTTGAAAAAAAAGAGATAACTACATCCCGAAAGGACGTTTTTTTATCCTGATTGCCTTTAATAACCTGCAAATAAGGTGGTGGCTACCTACAGGAGTACTATTTAGTCATTTGTGACCTGCCACCATGGCAGAGCGAGCTAAATTAATATACCTGTAGGCTAGACTGGAGTCAAAGAAATATGAGAGATAATTAACTATCTTGTTAAGAGGGGCTGAAAAAGGAATCCAAGTTTCTTTTGATGACACCAGCTATGCCAGGTGTAAGGGTAACGTTTTCTCATGCCTGTGGTCCAGTAATCTTGGAAGAGAGAAGCTGTTGATGATAGGCAGAGGGAGCCCAGGGTTCCCCGACATGGTCCTTGTTCTATGAAGTGGTCCTTGTTCTATGAGTGGGGGACAGTTAACAAACCTCTTCCATGCTAGAGAACGAACCAAAAATTCCTTGCATTCTATATGTAAGGATTGGTCCAATGGAGACCATTTGCCTCTGGTAATGGTGGAACCGCATAGTGCGCCCCATTCAATAAATGGGAAAAAAAAATGTTCCCGTTTCAGACCTCTATATTAAAATGCCAACAGGAAAGTTCTGCTTTGGATTCTGGTGATAGTAAAATAGGGTGAGAATAGGAACATCTTTTTTTTTTAGATGGGAAATGTTTAATCACAAAAAATGTAAGAATGGCTGTACATCAAATGGCTAATTAAAAAATATCCGTTTATGGGGTGGAGCCTGGCCACGCTAGCCGCACACTGATCGAGCTCTGAAGCCTCAACGCTCTCATACAAGGATTTATGTAATCCATAGCTGCCAAAAACCACGTTAGAATCTCTCAGGACACGGGGGAACTACTAAGGCACTTAATTTCTGCAGCAGGTGCCTTCTTGAGTCATGCTGCTTGGGTCCTGCCCTGTCTCTGGATGATCCCACCGCTGCGCAGTTGGGCATACTCTGTTGCAAAGCACACCACGTACCTCACAATAGCCGTGCTCATGGCGAAGGTGCTGAAGAACTATAGACACGGGCATTTGGTGTTGCTTCCCCTTAGACAAACCGCTAAAACGGAGCAGGAGCTACCGCTTCACTCAAGTGCAGAGAATCACAGAGGATTAGCAGTGCGGGCGGCGGCCCACATTTACACACACTAACAACCGCAAGGACCCTCTGTGAGCGTAAGGGGTAATCTGAATCGCCCCCTCTGATCAACCTGCAGTCAAATCTACAGGACATTCTGTGTGGATGGGTGGGGTTGAGTGCGGAGTTGCCGGTGGAGGAGTGGACAAGTGAACGGAACTTCAGCAGGCTCTGGCCTTTCTGTGCGGCCATTGCTTGACTCTGCCCTTTACTCACATGGCTCCCTGCTCTTGAGGCCCAATGGCTGTGGCATTAGTGGCTGTGGCAGGAGGCCCTAGTTGAGCAGTGGACACTGCAGGCCGTTTAGCACACAAAATAAAATAAGAGGCTCAGATACATCTTAGGCCTGATTAGCTCATCAAGCATACGGCATCACTGCATCAAGCTCTACACTGTGGGTTCCAGAGTCAAACATGTATTATATCATAGTGCAACACTTGCCAATTTTACCATATTAAGACCCAGGAGTAGAAGCTGAGGGCTAAGCACAAAAAAGGGATAAAGAAGTGGTATCTGTCTGCATACACCTAATGTCAGTTGGGGATGTCTAACAGAAGAATTACAAAATCAAATAAAGGCTCCCAATCCACTAATATGGATAACTACCTGATCCCACCAGACCTGCCATCTTGCTCCAATAGAGACCCACCCGAGGCCTGCAGGCAAACGGCTGCTAATCAAATACAAATGTGGAATTTATGCAACATGGTTATGTCACCAAAGAGGACATTAAGCACTTATCCTTGAAGAATGACATTAAAGAGGCTATGCTAGATGTTAAACATATGTTTAGTGAACTTAGTAAGGATATTGTTGCGGTGGAGCACAGAGTCTCCCAGGTGGAGGAAATGCAGGAAACCTTGCGCTCTGATCTTCAACACCAGACAAGTTGTATACAATCTCAAGACGCCACAGTGCAAAGCTTCACTGACAGAATTGAGGATCTCAAAATCGATCAATCCGCCCAACATAGGCCAATATATCCAAGAGCTATTTAAGTTTGTTAAGAACTCTGCGAATGCAGTGGAAGTCCAGGTGGAGCGTGCACATAGGACACTGAGGCCTAAGCCACCAGCAAGGGCCCCACCCAGGGACATAATAGTTAAGCTCTTATCCTACAAAGATAAGGAGAATATACTAAGGCACTCCAGGAGCAAGCACCCTCTCATGTATGAAGGAACAGAGATCCAAGTTTTCATGGACCTGTGTCCAGCTACACTCCAAAAGTGAAGAGACCTGCGCTACATAACATTAAAACTCAAAGACCAACAGATCCACTACAGATGGGGGTTCCCCACTTGCATCATAGCCTCCAAGAATGGAATGGCCATCTTCAGGACAGCTGCAGATCTCCAGGCCTTTAACCAAGCTTTGGGCCTACAGATAAGGCCGCTGGGCATGGATGCAAACCCTGTACCAGCTAGATCTGATAGGACCAAGGTGAAGAGGGGATTCGGCCCGTCTACCGCACAAGCCTGTTCTTGAGAAAATCGTCAGAACCTCACCATGCTCCCTGAAATGCCCAGAAAGCTTGCTGGGTACCCCATCTGAGGCCCCTGCCTCGTCTGCACCTCTGGTCATGTGACAGATAAGTTAATGTTTTTTCCTTTTTTTTGTAGTTATCACAAAAAGCACCTTTTATTAATGACTGTTTCTAGGTATGGTTTGATGATCCCTGTAACAAATTGCCTCCTTTGAACATTTGAACAGACTTCTGTTGGACTTTTAGTTTAAGGCTGTAGCTCACCTATTGGGGGTTCCACACCCAGGAAATTAGCCAAAGAGAGACTGACCCTAAACAGGTGGGAAAGGGAGGGTCCCTGAGCAATTGCTGTATTGTGGGGGAGTCTCGCTTCAATTATTATGTATTTGAGTATCTGCACTTTCTACTGTATACAGCTCCCTTCGTCACCACAGTGGGCCACGGCCCTCTCACAGGGACACTCTGGTAACATGTAAGTAACACAATCTAAAGGGGACACACTCTGTTTTTTGATAGCCCCGTAGTCAGTCCAGCCAGGGAACCATTGAGTTTATGCAGTATCAGATAACACCGTGCACTATTCTTTCCTATGTACCTATAGGATAAACCACGCAAATACCATACAAAGATTGTTGCAAAGCCCATAATCTTAGCAGGAGTATCTTTCCCCGGGATGGTGCCTGCGAGACGGGACATATAGGAGGATTGGGAAATAGGGGGTCATCAGCACAGGCCTGGTCTATTTATAGTTTAGATGTTAACACACTGGTTACACTGCAGAAACGTTCCTGCTCTCCCCTGTGTCGATATGTTTTTTTTGTGGTTTTTTTGTGGTTTTTTTTTCTGTTCAAAATCTTTATTATATCATAGGGGTGCCATGTGCAATCTGTTTTATATTGAAATGTTGTTAATGTTTTTGCTCATGATCGCATTCATCCTTCAGGAACGGTGGGACCCACATGCAGATACACACTAGAGAAACTAGAATAGCACACCTTGACAAAGCTACACCCCCACTTGAGGGATAGTCCTCCCGATTAAGGTCACCCAGAGAGCAACAGAACAGGTTTAGCATTACACCTTAATTTGCACTATTCTAGACCACTCCATATGGGTGTGGGGCGAGCCATGCAAATATCATACAATGATAGCTTTAAAACCCGCATCCCTAGATAGACTAACTTTACTTGGGCTGGTGTCTGTACATTAGGACACAGAGGGGAGCGGAGTCCTGAGGGGTCACTGGCATAGGCCCAGCTTATATGAGGCCTAGATGTGTAAATGCCGCCCATGCTAACAACAAGGCAACGATGTGGAGGTCAACACCTATCTGAATGAATGCTAAGACTAAGAGGGTAGCACCTAGCTTTACTGTTTAATTCTTGTTCACATTTTTGGTTCTAATGTTGGTATTACATGTTTTTTAGGGTTACATTTACCTACACTTGTTATTATCCAAGTTTATATATCAATAAATGAGAGTAATAGGGTTACTACCCCTTGTTATATATTCCTTTTTACCTTTTCTGATTGCCACACTATCTTGCCCCTAGATCCTTTGGTGACACCAGGGAGTGCTTAGTAACCTATTGTCCCTGAGCTCTTTGGGATCTACCTCCTTTTTTTTCCCTTCCCCTAGCTCATTAACTCCTTACCCAGACATCCTTTTTTCCCTCTTAACAGAGCATACTTATACCTCTTTAACCAACCCTCTCCTCCCTCCCCCTTATCCCAACCTCCTTCCCCCCACTTTTTTTTTGTTTTTTGTTTTTTTTGTTTGCCTCCCCTCTTCTCCTTTTCCTCCCTGCATGCTCACTTATGCCTGGTACGCAAATGGCCAACTCACAGCCACAGGTCAGAAGGCTATCCATAGACCTTTTCACTATCAACATCAAAGGTTTTAACAACCCAGGGAAGCACTCAATAATCACCCGAGATTTGCATAGAATGGGTGGAGATATAATATCCTTTAGGGATCTCGTTCTTCATGACATTTGGTGTACACTGCACCCATCCACCAAAACTATACTTTCTACTCTCATCCACATAGGAAGTACACAAGAATAGATTACCTTTTTGCAGACTCAGCTGGACTCTCCATTACAACTAATAGCAGCATCAGTCCAATCACATGGTCGGACCATGCCCCTGTCAGATGCACCATTGACTGGCCTAACATTCCAGTAGCTTCCTTTGTCTGGAGGCTGGATGAAACCTTGCTGGATAGCCATCCCTTAAGACAAGAGTTACATAGCAAAATAGAAGAGTACTTTTGTCTGAATTCAGACGATACTCTCAACAGTACTACAGTCTAGGAGGCACATAAGTGTGTACTCAGAGGTATACTAATTAAACACAGAGCAGCTGCAAACAGGGCTAAAAGAGACCTATATAAGGCTCTCTTGGTACGGGTAGCCCAAACCGAACTAGCGCACAAAGAACAGCCTGCGAATGAGACACTACAGGAAAACCTGACAATGGCCAGGTCGGCTTTCTTGCATCATTTGCAAGAGGAACAACAACAAAAAGCACTGATGCTTAGACAACATTTTTTTTTGAACAAAGTAATAACGTGGTTAGGTTCCTGGCGCGGGCCCTGGCACATAAGAGATTAAACGCATATGTTTATCAGTTAGTTGATAAAAATGGGGGACCAAAAAAGATGGTCAGTCCATTGCAAACGCCTTTGGGCACTTCTATGAATCTCTTTATAATATACACCAAGCAGAAGGAGAACAAAGGGATCATCCTTGTAGATCGACTTCCGAATAAGACATAATAGATTACTTATCGGGTGTCGCTCTGCCGGAGCTGTCTGGAGAGGAGGCAGATCAGTTGGATGCTCCATTTACTATCGAGGAGGTCCAGATGGCCATTAAGGATCTTTCGGTAGGAAAAAGCCCAGGTCCTAACGGGATTGGTACCTGATACTACAAGAAGTTCTCAGATATCCTGATACCTCACATTCTCCTAAAATTCAATCAACTATCGGAGACGCCGACTCTGCTGCGCACAATGCTTGAGGCCTACATTTCAGTAATCCCTAAGCCCGATAAACAAGAGAATCAACCTAGTAGTTATAGACCGATTTCCCTACTTAACTCTGATGTTAAGATTCTGGCATAGGTTATAGCCAATCGTCTTAAAAAATTCTTACCCCAGTTGGTCTCCACGGATCAGGTGGGATTAATTCCTGCTAGAGAAGTGAGAGATAATACTCTCAAGGTTATTCAGTTGATCTCTTTTGCCCACGCCAACTCTGCTCTGTTGGCACTCGTGTCGACGGATGCGGAGAAGGCATTTGATAGGGTCTACTGGACATTTATGCGCCATACTTTGATAAAAATGGGATTCGGGCTGCATTTCATACACAGAGTGTTCTCACTGTACTCCAACCCTAGTGCCAAGGTACGGGTTAATGGTATGTTCTCCACGTCCTTTCTTATTACCAACGGGACGAGGCAGGGATGTCCTCTCTCGCCCCTGCTCTTTGCTTTGGTCATGGAGGTTTTGACAAGCAAGATCAGAGCTAATCCTGGTATCAGGGGTATTACAGTGGGAGGAATAGAACACATGTTGGCAATGTATGCCGATGATGTTCTGCTGACTCTTGCTGATACTGCTTCCTCTCTTCAGGCTTCGCTGGCAGAATTTGAGGCATACGGGAAGGTTTCAGACTTTCTTCTCAATCCCACTAAGTCTGAGATTTTAAATATCAGTATACCCCCAATTACCTTCGATAGGGTACAACAGCACTGTCCACTTAAAATAGTGCCAAAGCACTTAAAATACTTGGGAATCATACTGGCTTCCTCGGTTAGTGAGATTGCAGATGTGAACTATAAGTGCATCAGAGACAATGTCTCGAGAGATCTAGCAACCTGGAAAAATAAAACCATCTCCTGGTTGGGAAGAATACATGTGGCAAAGATGAACATTTTACCCAGAGTCCTGTACATCATGCAGACGATTCCTCTATCATCTTCCTCACATTTCATTCATCAGATCCAATCAGAAATTGAAGCATACATCTGGAGCAGTTTAAAACCAAGAGTCAGTAAAAAGACCTTATATCTCCCTATAAACAGAGAAGGAGCAGGGGTTCCCCTGCTGACTGAGTACCGCAAAGCGATTAGCCTCCAGCGCCTAGTGGTGTGGAGTCACAACTCTGCTGATAAGGCCTGGATAGGAGTGGACAATGAGATTTTACAAAGAGGTAATGTCGGATCCCTTGTGCGGATAGACGCTGCACACCGCCCTAGTCGTATCTCACAATACCCCCTAATAGAAGACGTTTTTCAGGTCTGGGACAAACTAATCAGAGCTGAGAGTCGTATCTCAACTACAAACTCACCTGTAACCCCAGTGCATGAAAACCCTGATAAAGGGCTAGCAAACAAAACGCACAACCCTGGATTCTTATATCCACTGTCATCAGTAACCATATCCAATGCTTTCCATCAGGGAAACCTTAACACCCAAGAAGGACTTGCTGTTTGGGATCATGGAATGTTCTCTTCTTGGTTCCGGGTAGCACAACTGAATCACTATGTCAACAGTCTGAAGGACAGGGCCACCCTGACCAGACAAAAGACGCCCTTTGAGGTACTCTGTACTACCACAGTTACCCCAAAAACACCTAATATCGCTATACAGAATGCTATTGGTTAGGGGTGAAACAGTGGTGCCTTCTTATGTGGATGCCTGGAATAGAGAGTTGGGTGTTGAAATTGATGCAAAGACATAGCTGTCGATGTTTGACAAGGCAAAAAGAGCCTCAGTCTCTGTGAGACTCCAGGAAATGCACTACAAATTTCTCAGCATGTTGTACCTGACCCCACAGAGATTGAAAAAAAGATTTCTGCATACGAGTGGGGAGTGTTGGAGGGGGTGTGGCGAGGAGGGGACACTTATACACATATGGTGGCATTGCCCCCATATACAGCCCTTCTGGAAGAGTGTTTTCCGTGAGAGTGGCCAACTTTTGAATATCATTTTACCCCCCAATCCAAACTACTTAATATACCATGAAATACCAAAAATAGCTGAAGAAGCTAAGCGTCAGTTGTTCCTATTGATGCTGAATTGCACCAAGGGGCTCATCCCAAAATACTGGAAGTCTTTACAAGTGCCAAGCTTGGGGGAGTGGAGGGCCGGGGTTGGGGACTTGCTCTGTCTGGAAAGATTTCACTATCTCAGGCTTGGGAGACTAACGACACATGAGTATATGACGTTGTTATGGGAAAGTAGAGGTGTATAAGGACGGACCTCTATTTAATGGGTCTTTGACACTCTTCTACCAGAGTCATTTTACCTCACACTCATCTACACCCTCTCCATGGTCTTTTGACCCCCCCTAACCCCCCCTTCTTCCTCGCCTCTTCTCCTCTTCCTTCCTTCCCCCGCTTTCTCTTTCCTCTTTCTCCCCCCCTGGTCTCACAGTGGACAATATGAGCCTTACATCCATCAACTTTCTGTTCACTGTGGTCAAGAACAGAGGTCTGCGTATCTACACCACTGATAGCCAGGGTATGAATAGTTGCTTAAGCTTTCTAAACTCGCAACTCCATGAGATTATACATGGAAAATGTATAAAGCAAGTTATCTGTATGTTAACAATGAACAACCAAATCGTATAACTTTCTCAGTTGTTTGTACAGACTGTGACACAGCAGCCTTGTTCTGTGTAGACACAATTCATGTAACCCAGTCTCTGTAAAACGTAAATGTTATAAATTATAAATTTTCATTCAATAAAGCTTTTTTTGGGGGAAAAAAATAATAAAGAAAAATATCCGATTATTTAATACATATTAAAAAATACACATAGGCAAACATGGAGCGTGTACAGAGTCTAACGTGTTTCACGCCCCCTAGTGGCGTTTATTCATATACTAAAGTCATAGGTATTCTCACTTCCTTTTATAGGATTTACATCCTGCCAGCACCTTAACTTTTTATATTCTAAGACAAAAAAATTAAATAAAAACACCAGTTGGGGGCGGAGCCAACTCTGGAGCTGAACGATCACACATCACGGCAGCTCCGGCTATATTATACATAAAAAAACTAGTTTAGCGACCGCTCAGGCTCCTATGCTCTACTGTGATTGTATACTTGTAGGTTTTAGTGACCTATCTACATAAAATCAAGTAGAGGTATGCTCTGGGGAGGGAACCCCACTGCCCTGTGATTTATCTTGCAGACCAGAGAATTCGGGAGCGGCCATTGTTCCTCCCACGTGCCATCCAACGTGTGGAACAAGTCTAGCTAATTGCAACTATACTGCCTCCGATAGTGCTAAATATTGAACAACCGCACCATGGCATCAGCAGTATACATCGTTGAGGAGATAAACAACCTCTTTGACGCTTGCAGAACTGCATTTGAATGTGAAATTAAACAGATGACTCAACCTGTGGCAGCGGTGTCTGTGACACTCGACACCTATTCTAACACCTCCGTAACCGGCTACAAAGTTGGCGACACTCTGGGGCCCCAGTGTTTGCTACCCACTCTAGATGATTTATGGAGCGGTGCAGAAACAGCTCCCACAGCAACAAACCACCATGGAAAGTTAGAAGGTGAGAGTATGCAGCATGAGACGGAGCGTCTCAATAATCAATCTGATTTGTGTGGAGTAACAGATCAGACTCTCTATTCTGTTCCAGTGGAAATTCTGAGTGCTCAGAAGCATATAGAACAGAGATACTTCCAATTAGCGATTGACGCATCTGCCCAGGGAAATCTCTGGGTGACACTTTCCGAATTGCAAGTGATCTATTACACGGCCCCTTGTAGTGAGCTAATGCAGGATATGGGGAGCACAGCCCTTACAACGATATGTGTAGTGCATGCACCAGGATCACTGAGGTTCTCTACCGTTTGGAACTGGTATATAAAACTACAAGGGAGTCGGAGAAATTCCAGATGCGGGAATACTATCTTTGTTTACATCTTTCAATCTGTGGATATGTACCAAATTTAGCACATACCCCCATGCAGGCGAGTCTGTCTTAATGCCGCTCCCGGGTCTCCGGGTCTATACAAACAGTTGTGGTAGGATAAAGTACTTATTTCAAAGGACAGTTTCTACAGTTATGCATTCTAACAGGTGTCATAGACTGGATTACCGCAGTAATTTATGTTAAGCTCTTTCTAAATGTTATTCATATTACACTACTTAGTAATATATCATTTGTTAGTTCATAATGCTACCGCCCAAAGTTTTATACATTCCTATTGTTAAAGGACGAATGTTTAAGATGCACACAATGTTTCAGTTACATTGAAATAGCCCCTTTCAATAATAATATGAGTTTATTAGGAAGTTCTTATAATGCATTTGATATTTACGTGCTGCTTTTCAGAACATACTTTCTTAGTTGATATTATCTATATTTATCTCAATCAATAATGGTTCTATGCCAGTACATATGCTTTAACATTTTCCAACTCATACTACGTTTGGAAATTAGATGAACACTTGTTAAACGATTTGGAGATACAAACTAGTCTTATAGAAAATATCACAGAGTGCTTCCAAATTAACAATACACCGGATATCTCACCACAAAACCTCTGGGAGGCCCATAAAACTGTCATAAGAGGGTTGTTGATAGCTCAGAAAGCCCGCAAAAATAAACTTAAAAGAGACTCCCTAAATCTCCTGATAAAATCAATAGAAGAAACTGAATTACTACATAAAATAGACCCAACCGACATCCAAACCTTAGAACGCTTAACTAGTAAAAAAAGAGAACTGGCCAATATACTTAATAAGGAGGTCCACAGACATAAATTTTTACTTAAACGACAAATATACGGTACATACAATAAACCAGGCCGAGCCCTAGCCAGACTTATAAAGATAAAATCCAGGTCTAAATACATTCTAATGGTTAAAGACAAAAAGGGTCAACCCCAGCATTCCTCCCATTCCATAGCCGCAACCTTTAAAGAATATTTCAAAGACTTATATAACTTAACCCCCAAGACCCCACACGATATTAACCAAAGAAGAGAGAATATAGACCACTACCTTTCGCAACTACATTTGCCAAAACTTACTCAAGAGCAAAAATCCCAATTAGAAGAATCTATAACGATAGAGGAGGCGATGGATGCTATTAAAAACCTCCCAACAGGCAGAGCTCCTGGCCCTGATGGGTTTTCTTATTCTTATTACACCAAGTTTAAAGAAATACTAACTCCCCACCTGTTAGCATACTATACCTCCATAGACGAGACCCATTCATTCCCCAGAATAGCATTAGAAACTCATATTATAATGATCCCTAAGCCAGGGAAGTCGTCAGAAAACCCATCCAATTACCGTCCAATATCTTTAATAAATACAGATCTCAAAATCTATGCCAGAATATTGGCGAACAGGATTAATAAGTATATTGTAGATCTAATTACCCCAGATCAAGTGGGATTTATCCCTGGTAGGGAGGCGAAAGACGGCACGGTAAGAACCCTAAATCTTATCCATTATGCACACGAAACTAATACCCCATTGGTCATACTGTCTGCAGACGCAGACAAAGCTTTCGACCGTGTCGCCTGGGACTTTCTATCTTTAACACTCCAACATTTAGGCTTTGGAGATAACATGTTATATAGAATATTTGCCCTATATACCCAACCAATCGCCAGAATATGTCTAAATGGAATACTGTCAGAATCCTTCAACATAGCCAATTGCACAAGACAAGGGTGCCCATTATCAACGCTCTTATTTGCATGCATGATAGAAACCATAGCTACTAAGATTCGTAACAATACAAACATTGAAGGTATTCGGATTAAAGAACAAAACTATTTAATATCCCTATATGCCGACGACATGCTTTTTACTCTGACTGACCCAGCTCGTGCTATACCTATCTTAATTGAGGAACTGGAGATTTTCCACACCTTATCCAATTTTTTAATAAATCTACCGAAATCCGAGATTATAAATATAACACTAACAGACGACCGTTTAAAAGAAGTTAAAAAAATCAATCCATTTCAGTGGTGCCCCCATTCCTTTAAATATTTAGGTACTCATCTGACTCCCAATATTAGCTCACTATTCGACTACAACTTTGTACCATTAAAAATTAGAATAATAAATGACCTCTCCAGATGGAGGAATAAACACATTTCATGGTTAGGGCGAATCAATTTAATAAAGATGAATACTTTCCCCCGTATTCTTTATTTACTACAAACCCTCCCTGTCCCAATCCCTAAAACCTACTTTATATCCTTGCAAAACGCTTTCAGCACATTCACTTGGAACAAAAAACACCCGAGAATTAATAAAGATATTATGATGAAACATAAAGGACAGGGAGGACTGGGTATGCCCAATATACAAGCATACAGAACAACCATTCATCTACAGAGGATATTAGACTTATATACACATTCCTCGAACAAACGGTGGGTAAATATAGAACTAGCAAACCTT
>CAJPDP010115951.1:0-10179 GCA_905336975.1 Bombina variegata variegata | reverse complement strand
CATTAGTACACTATTACATGTATTCTCCACTCTCAGTAAAGTAAAATGTATTTGTAGGGTGCATCTGACAACTTCAGAAGAAAGAAAATGTCTATCTGCAAATTACCTTCCTTCCCTTTCTACTCTTCACTCAATCCAATATGTAGATTTAAAAACAAGTCATGGGGTTTGAATAGTTTATTTGTCTTTGTTCATAGGATTAGGTACTATGTGACCAGCATTACTTGCCAGCTAGGCCTTATCTGTTGTATCTGTTGTACATTGTTACCCTTTAAAAACCCCTCCAGACGTAGACATCCCAGTGGGCCGTACAGAGGTGCAAACCTGTCAGCTGGCTGAACCATCCCATCCCAAGGGAATTCTTCTCTGCATTAACACAGAGATCAGAGACAAGAGTGACAGGTTTACAGCTCCCAGGCATTGCGCTCATTATTTCCCAATGAGTCCCATGTGCTCTCCTTGTTAGACGCTACAGAATATTCATTGGTGAAAAATGCTTTTCTGACAACTGCACAAGATGTTTTTGATTTAGAGAGATCCTGCAGTATATAGTCTCACGTGCATGTCTAAGTGTGTGCTCGCAGTACATAGTAATAACATTCTATTTGATGTATGCATATTTTTTGTATTTTATTTGCTTTTACAGTACTAAACATTATTGATACTACTTACATGAAGTTTAGGGTGGCTAATTAATATATATATATATATAATATTTTGTTAATATTTATCTCCTCTCCATTCTCCTGCATCTTGTGCTGCCTCTTGCAGAATTGGGTCTTTTCCTTGGAGCATGTAGGTGTTGTATGTATTAGTTCCCCTATGGAGCAGGGTATGGCTTGCAAACCTGCCAGATCTAAAATTTTATCTGCGGGAATGATTTTTCGCAGTTATGCAGCTTTAATTGTGCGATTCTTTTGCTCCTTCTATTGTCCCATTGCAATGAATCTATTTGGAGGCCTCTCCTGTAGGAGACTGAGGATAAATAGGGGTCTTCTCAAGGCTTCTGTGATCCTAAATTGCCTAGGGACATTTCTTCAGTGATTGATTCTTCTCTTATTGCTTCCTTGCAAAAATTTGCCTTACATTTTAAATAACTTTTCTGGGTCTAGGTCATCTATTTGTCTTGATGACACTCATAGGAAATGTGCAATCAAGTCCAAACATTTCCATGAAATTGTTGCTAAATGGCATACACACAGATCTTCATCTGTCCCCTTTGATTTCATAGTTTGGATTGTGAGTCCCCTGGTAGAAGCTATTTCTTTAACATTTCTATATCATTTCTGTTACAGACACTTTCTCATATATTGGGCCTTTGGACAAGCATGCTAAGTTTGCTTTGAAGAAAAAAAAATTTTTTTTTGTAATCTGTTAACCACTTGCTAGTGGGACTACGTTAGGAAGTATATGTCCTTATTCTGTATAACACAAGTGCTTATTCAGCTAGTCACTGTGGTTGAGGTTTTTAGCAGAATTTTAGTTTTGGCACAGTTACCTGTTGCTTTTCACTGTTGTGCTCTTATAGGTAAAGTTTTTGTTGTTTGAGCCTTTATATCTGAGAACCTTCATAGGAAGAAAAATCTGACGGGCACATCTACTTAGAGTAGATGTTTCTTCTTTCATATATTATTTACATGTTGATTGAAGTCTAGGTTTAGATGTTCAAAGAGGAATTCATAAGCCTAGCTGATGGATTCTTGATGGTGTAGTCTTATCTGTGAAGTTGCTTCCTCTAGTTTTCAGGTTGAGGAACTGAACTTTGCTTTCACAACTTTTAGATAACCTGGCCTAACAAGGTTGTTTGTTTAGAGTTGAAAAAGCAAATAAAAAATATCTTGTTTAAGATATTATTATTATTATTATTATTATTATTAAACACACAGAACATACAAAAATGTAAAGCACACAGGCAAATAACATATGTTTATGGTTATCACATTCATTTTTGCAGGTCTCCTCAAAGGATCTTGTACAGAATTTAACCTTTTGTATATATAATCCAGAATCATGCCTTTTTATGTATTATAGTTGGCATTTGATATCTTCAGATGTTAATCTCAAGGACATGAATGTTGTTTGGAATCACTTGAGGGCTAAGGGAAGTTTGGATTTTTAGGGGTCATCTTTTTTACCTTGGAAAAGGGATCTAAGACCTGTGAATTTTTTATTTTTAGGTTCTACATTATATTTCAGTCTGACGCTCTGATGTGATGGTTTATATCAATCAACATTGGTTTATGTATGGCAAGTCTTCTGTGGCAGAGGTAGTTGACGCTCTCTGAACTCCACTGAATCCAATATTTGTGCTATTTAAGACATACCCATGCCTGCACTTCTGAACTGAAAAGTAGATTCTTAGTTATCAAGAGAGATGTAACTTTAAATGTGTGTAACCATAGTTTTGTTTTTATATGTAACAGCTGAAATGCAAAACATGTTAGGATTTCTTGGAGCCTCTGCCATGTATTGTTGTTTAAATTGCCATAATAATTATATTTGGTCTTTTTTAAAGGGCCGGTAAAGTCAAAATTAAACTTTCATAATTCAGCTACCAACTAGTAGTACATTACTACTCATCTAACCAAGATAATTAAGCAAATTTGATAAGAGTAGTAAATTGGAAAGTTTTTTATTAAAGAAAATTTGTGGTTCATGTCCCTTTAAGCTGTCAAATACAGTGCAGAATTTACATTACCAGTTTGATTACAGCGTCTTTGTCCCACTGTTCCCTCTCTGGCACCTTGTAGTATTTTGGGGAAATATGGATTGAAGGGGAATTGGTTCTGTGCCAGGATTTGGTGTACTCTAAGGGGTCTCTTCCCATGGATGTTTCACCTGAAGATGTGAGAAGTTCAGAATCTATTTCCTTGAATGAAAAGTGCAAAGTTCCAGGTTATTGTGACTTAAATAAATTGTCATGTCATTTCCCTGATTCAGAGCTAATTTCTTGGACATTTAGACAATTTACATCTTTTCTCCAGTAGTTTGCCTCCTTGTGTCCTGATATAGTCCAGAAGTAACAGTTTTTTGGACCGGTTTTGCTTGGTAAGGAAGAACTACTGGTTATTTGTTCATGTTCCCACAAAATTGTCTGTCATTTCAGCTTTCTTTTCTTTCTGTGCAAATTGCATTTCACCTGATATCTTTGAAAGTATGAATCTTTCTGTCTTAAGGTGGTAAGAGTCCACGATTCCTTATTGTTAGGAATTCATCATCTGGCCACCAGGAGGAGGCAAATACATCTTATACCAAGACCTTTAATATCCCTACTAATTTCCTGAGCCTGCCAGTCTTTCTTTGCCTCTCTAGGAGCAGGTGAAGATGGAGGAGCTCAGGGTTTTATTTAAGAAATGATGGGATATTTGATCCCACATTCCACTCAGAAGGTGAAACTTGCAAAAGAGGGATATAGGAGAGTGATGACTGTGCATTTTAAATCTGCAGGAGTTGTGGTCACAAGCCTGCCACAGGTGTTGCTGGGGCTGGTCCTTTAGCCTCCTCTTTTCAGGCCATGTAAATGTACTCCCTCAGTATATCCTCTACTGTCTAGTACAGTACTGGATGGGCTCTCTACTGTTTCATCATGGTACATCAGGGTTAGATAAGTGGAGTGGGCATCTCTTGGGTAAGTACCTGCATTTCTCACACAGCCCACAGGCTAATAGTAGGTACATAGGTCTATGTACACCATAGCCAGATAAGAGCAGTATGGGATCACATCTGAGCTTACAGCCATAGCAGGGCTTTCTCAGGCTGAGCTCTTTATATAGCACACTTATTATGGTGTTTTTATGCACAGAGTGAAGTTGGCACACACATTATTGCGGTGCTTTATACTTAACATACTTCTACTATTTCACATAATAGTTGCTCAATATTATGAATTTTATTTTTTTAAATATGGCTCCTTTAAGCATTGTGCTCCGGGTGCTTCATCTCAGTTGGTAGGCATTCTTAGCGCTTTTCTCTCTGAGTGGTTGCAGCAGGAACGCTAAGAAGGCATCAAGGACATTTCTCTATGGCGCGCAGATTGGAAGTTGCAGAGCACAGTGTTGGTGTAATTTATTCCCGGAAGGTAGAGTGTTAAAAAGTCCCCTGGAAGACAGCACTTCTTTCAGAGATCCTATGGATAGGAAACTGAAAAGCTATCTCAGAAAGGCCTTCCTTCAGGGGGGATCTTTTGTTTCAAACAGCAGTGGGCATCGCTTGTGTCACTGGAGCAGCATCTCTCTGGTGAGATTTCTTATCTGAGTTGGTGCCAGATGAATCTTCCTTAAAGGATATTTAAGAATACAGTTCTTAAGGTTGACTAACTCCTTCATTTGTATTGCAATACTTTAAATTATTCACATTAATGCAAAGAATATGGCTCCGGCTGTTATGACTTGAAGGGCTCTTTGGTTGAAATCTTGGTCTGCAGACATGGTTTCAATGTCAAGACTGGTATCTTTATCTTTTCAAGAAAAGATCTTGTTTGGTCCTGGTTTGGATTTTATTATTTCTACTGATACAGATGGCAAGGGAGCGTTTTTACCCAAGGGAAAAAAAATCTAGATCCAAGGGTAAATCCAACAGTTGCTTTTGCTCCTTTTTTTTAGTTCAGAAAACAAAAGTCATCTTCACAGAAATTGGAATCAGAAACGTCTACCTGGCAGGTTAAACCTTTTTCAGAAGGCCTGGTCTCAGTCTTTTCAGGACCCCTGAGTACTGTATATTATTTCTCAGGGGTACAGAGTAGGTTTTCAATCACAGCCTCCTCGAGGAATGTTTCTTCTTTCTCATGTTTCAATGATATCAGAAAAAAGATCAGCATTCCTTCAGTGTATACAAGAAGACATAGGAATGATTATCTTTGTTCCTCTGTCAGAACAAGGGAAGGTTTTCTACTCCAGTCTTTTTATTGTTCCAAAGAAGAAGGGAACTTTCAGACCACTCCTGGATCTGAAAAACGTAAACAAGTTTTTGAGGGTCCCCTCTTTCAAGATGGAAACTATCAGATATATCCTTTCATTAGTTCAGCAGGGTCAGCTCATGACTTGAAGGATGCTTACCTGCATATTCATCGGTTTCTTCATTTTGCCTTCCTGAACAGACACTATCAGTTTGTTGCTCTTCCTTTTGGTCTAGCTAAAGCTCCCAGGGTTTTCACCAAAGGTCTGGGTGCACTGTTGTCGGTTATCATTGCTAAGGGCATAGCTGTAGCCCCTTACTTAGACAATATTTTGGTTCAGACACCATTTTTACATTTAGCGACTGAAGGCAAACAAATCCTCTATTAATAGTGTCCTTTCTGGCAGGGATCATGTATTTGTTCTCCATGTGGCTTTTCTTAACAGATCAATGCAAGCTCAAGCTTCAGTCTGCTTGTTGGACTCTTCTGTCTCTATCTCAGGCTTCTGTGGCTCAGTGCATGGAAGTAGTGTGCCTAATCGTGGCAGCTTCAGACACCATTCCGTTTGTGAGGTTTATTTTGCTTTCTCTACAACTATGCATACTAAGGCAGTGGAATGGAGACTACACCAATCTGTCTCAGTTAATTCTACTAGACCCATTGTTCAGACAGTCTCTTTCTTGGTAGACATCTCCTAATCTAGTTTCTCACTGGATGTTTTTTCTTTGTCTGTCATGAGAAATAATTACCACGGCCGCAAGCCAGGTTGGGTCGCTGTCTGGGGGTCAGGAGGCGAGGTCACCAATTAAAGGGACACGAAACTCAAAAATTTTCTGTCATGATTCAGATAGAGAATACAATTTTAAGCAACATTCCAATTTACTTCTATTGTCTAATTTATTTAATTCTTTAGATATCCTTTGTTGAAGGAATAGCAATGCACATAGGTGAGCCAAGCACATGAGGCATTTATGTGCAGCAACCAATAATCATCTACTGAGCCTATTTAAATATGCTTTTCATCAAAGGATATTGAGAATGAAGCAAATTAGATAATAGAAGTAAATTGGAAAGTTGTTTAAAATTGCACATTCTTTCTAAATCATGAAAGAAAACATTTGGGTTTCATGTCCCATTAACATCTAAGAACTCCTTTCAATCTTCTGGGAGCTTCAGGACTGGCCTCTTCTCAGGTCAGCTGTTTTTATTCATTTTTCAGTCTGACAACATCATGGCGATAGCCTATAACGATCATCAGGGTGGTACTCGCAGTTCCCTAGCAATGAAGAAGGTGTCTCACAGTCTCATCAGTTAACTATTTTAGCAATTCACATTCCCGGAGGTAACTGGGAACCAGATTACTTGAGTCATCAGACTTTCAACTCGGGGGATTGGTCTTTCAATCAGGAGATTTTCGATCAGTTGGTTCATCACTGGCATCTCCTAGAGATCGACTTGATGGCATCTCATCTGAACCACAAGCTTCCCAAATATGGGCCACGGTCGAGAGACCCTCAAGCGTATTTGATAGATGCTCTAGAAGTTCCTTGCTCTTTTCATCTAGTTTATTTGTTTCCACCAATGGTGCTTCTTCCAAGGGTGATTGCTCAGATCAAACAGGATTGTACTTCAGCAATTGTAATAGCTCCTGCTTGGCCTCGCTAGACTTGGAATGCATATCTGGTCCTCAGATGTCTAATGCTCCTCTGTGGTGTCTTCCTCAGTGTCCAGATTTATTATATCAAGGCCCTTTCTTTTATCAACGTTTTCAGTCTCTCAACTTGACTGCTTAAAGATTGAACTATTAATTCTTTACTAAACTGTTTTTTTATGACTCAATGGTGGATACCTTGAGTCAGGCTCGTAAACCAGTTACATTTCATAGAAAGCTTGCTCGTCTTCCAGATATTAAAGCTTTTGTCCAGGATCTGGTTAGAATCAGACCCCTTATCAAGCCAATTACTTCCCCCATGGAATCTTAACTTGGTCTTGAGGGTCTTGCACAATTTGGATGTGATCAGGGCATTGAAATTCTATTTGCAAGCTACTAGGGACTTTCCTCAGTCCTCAAATGTTTGTTTGTTTTGTTTTCAGGTAAACATAAGGGTCAGAAAGCCTTTTCTGTTTCATTTGCTTCTTGGTTAAAGAGTCTGATTCATAGGGCTTACTTGGAGGTGGGGCAGACTACGCCTTTATGTATTACAGCTTATTCAACCCTGTCACGGCTAGACAGCCATGACTATGGAGAGAGTGTGGGCATGAAGGGGTTAAAAGCACTCAGTCTCTGGTTACCTTAACCCTATACTTCTACAAGGACATAAAGAGGCACCAAACTAACCCCCAAATCCTGCCTGCATCACCCTAGATTAACAATGCTGCCACCCCCAAGACATAAGATATGGGTGTCTTGAAGAACCCTATTTACACCCTGGTAATACTAAAAAAAAAAAAATGCTGAAAAATGACCATTAACCCACCAAAGTAACAATTTGGTAACGTAATTACAACCTTTTCTATAAGGGTTTGTGAATTGAGATACAAGAGCCCAAAGACAGAATGAGAGAATTAATATTTTAATGACAAAAGACAAATAAATGTTACACAGTGCCAAATTACATAAAACAAAAGTACATTCAAAAAAACAGAATAGATGCAAAATACAGTTATTGAAGGTAAAATGGGTCTTTAAACCAAAACACAGAATCTACACTTACTGTGTAGATTGCTCGAATAAAATCCCAGTGAATTTGGACTGCATTCACCTATATCCCTGGAACTTTTCCTTTGTCTAGTGAAAAACAGCCCTATTGTTACATGACTATTTTATAACCCCTTTACTTAAAGGGACACTCAAGTCAAAAATAAAGTTTCATGATTACGATAGAGCAATTTTAAACAATTTCCCCATTTACTACAAATTGTGCGCAGTCTTTTTATATTTACATTTTTTGAGTCACCAGCTCCAACTGAGCATGTGCAAGAATTAACAGAATATACGTATATGCATTGACTGGCTGATGGCTGTCACATTATACAGGAGGATTAGAAATAGACGTAACTGACATTTTTCAGAAAGAAAATCTACTAATCATTTGAAGTTCAGAATAAGTGCTATTGCATTGTCTTTTATCATGCATTTGTTGATGATCCCTGATTCCTTTTTTTGATTCAGAAGTGGAATTCCTGTATTCCTTATCTCACAGAATCTGGATCAAACGTGTGGCTCCATGCACATCAGAGAGGGTTCTTTTGATCAATGAAGACTAGAAACATGCAGAATGTTACTCAGACAGGAAAGACAATTCAGGTTAACCCTGGCAAAGCTGAGACACCATCAACTACACATCATGAGTGTATCATGACAAACCCATTCTGTATCTACTTCTTAGGCCTTTAAAAATGAAGCTGCATTAGACCAACTTTGCAAGGCTGTAACTTGACCATCATTATATACTTTTAATAAATTGTATAATTTTGATATTGAATTTTGAGGCAGCCTTTGGCAGGAAGCTTCTTCAGGCTGTAGTTCCTTTTAAATAGGTGCCTGCGTTTTCTTGTTTGTCCCACCCATTTTTACATGGATTCCACAGCTTGGGTATGCCCAACAGTAAGGCCTCTCACCATCTTAA
Source organism: Bombina variegata variegata (assembly GCA_905336975.1). NCBI lineage: Eukaryota > Metazoa > Chordata > Amphibia > Anura > Bombinatoridae > Bombina > Bombina variegata. The sequence goes on along the minus strand of CAJPDP010115951.1, from coordinate 1,656 downwards.
GAAAGATATCATAATTTGCTCTCACCATCAAGAAAGAATGGAATTTATCATGTAAGAATATAATATGTTTTCCTCCTTCAGATCTGACCTTGATTCCTCAGGTTTTGCTTTGTCATCCATTATAAACTAAAAAAATATTAACAAAAACCCTCAAACTTTCCAATATACTGTATTGCTTTACAAATGCACCAGTGACATTTTGTTTAGAGTTCTTATGACCTTGGAACAGGTTAGAAAGCTTATTTGTCTAGCTGGATTTACTCTGAAGAAAAAGGCATACATTTCTGGTGAAAATGCATTCCACTAGAGCAGTGATGGCTAACCGTGTTTTGGAAATACATTTCCCATGATGCTTAGGCACTCTGCAGTCTAGTTGAGCATCATGGGAAATGTACTTTCCGAAACATCATGGGTGTCAAGGTTCACCATTACTACACTAGAGGTATGGCCTCATTTTGGGCCCAGATAGGTGAAGTGACGCTTTAGATGAGTAACGTTACCACATAACTACATTGTCACCTGCCTGCATTTCTTTCATTTACAGTATATTAGTTCACGGTTTTCCATAGTCACCCACAACTCTTTATTTTATATGAACATTGATAGTATAAGCCCACTACTAGAGTTAGCATATGACGTCCCTGGCTCCTTTCACTTTCCATATGGGTATTGTCTAAAGACAAAATGAAGAGGAGGGGGATGTATGTAGAATTTTAAGTGCCATGAAAACTTCTGGGAGGTTTCTACTATACATTCTTTTTTTTTTTTTTTTTTCTTTTTTTCCCCTTACTCAAAGTTTTTGTCCACATAATAAATGGCACCACATCAACGAGTCAAAGAAATGTGTCGATTAATTTGTTCTTTAATAAAAAATATAAAAAAATGTGCTTTTTATGATTCATCATCTTTAACGAATTAACAGATTTTTTTAATGTGCCATTCTTTATTCCTTTGTGGACAAAAACTCCAAATAACAATAAACTGTACGTCTAGTTTCTATTTTTTTCAACATGGAAATATGTGCTATAGCCTACAACTAGCTAAATTGTATTTCTTTACTTTGAATAAACTGATTTATCTTGAAGTGTATACCTTGTATGTGTGTGTTAATGTGAGCACATGACTGGACACAGTAGTCTTCAGCTGGTCACATAAAGCTACACAGAGCACGTTGTAGAAATTCTTCTGGATAGACTGTGTCAGGCACAGAGCCTCTAGCTAGAGGGAAGCCACATTCTCACATACCATAGTCTCCATTATGTCACGATAGCTATTAAGCCCCTCCGCGCAGATTTATGAGGAAGCCCCAATGCCTTACCAGCATGAGCTGCTGCGCTGCTGTCAGGAGATTGCTGGGGGCAAATGAATTAGATTTGTCAACAGCAAACACCTGTATAGGTTCAAAAGAACTGCAGCTTGAATGTGATCTTTATCATATTTTCTTTTAAGCTATACTGGTATCAGCTAAAGCCCTTTTATAGGGACGTTAACGTGATTTTATAACCAGCTGTTCAGTTCCATAACCCTATTGGCAAATGTCAGCAATGAAGCACTGCACTGGCAAATAGATGATTTGCAAAACGACAGTATTCTGTCCTGGAAAGAGCCTGAAAATGTCACGTTACTGGGGCCAGTTAGGAAAACTCTAAAGGATCT
>CAJPDP010115777.1:0-14050 GCA_905336975.1 Bombina variegata variegata | reverse complement strand
AAAAAGGAAGCTATTTTACCTCAAATGTCCTAAGAATTCACACCAAACTGTAAAGACACTTTAAGCAGCCAGTCAGAAGGCTAGTCCCAGGACTTGCTAGGGAGTGTGCATCTGTCATGTGCAGGCACAGTTATGTTATTTTCCTATTCAGTTTAAAGTGATGGTAAATCCTAGCTTTTGTGAAACGCTAGGATTTACCATGGAAACAAATTAAGGGGGCTTTTAGTCATAAAGTATAAAATACTTTACATCGTTCGCTGCACTGAGCTGCTCAGGTAGCCCACGGAAGAACGCTATTTGGCTGAGCGGTGACGTTTCCACCTCTTAGCCAATAGCCGTGCGGGAAATACGGCGCCAAGCCGGATTTCCCGCACGGCTATTGGCTAAGAGGTGGAAACGTCAGTCAAATAGCGTTCTGTCATGAGCAACTCAGTGCGGCGAATGCTGGAAACCAAGGAGCTTTCAGCATAAAGTATTTTATACTTCATGACTGAAAGTCCCCTTTATTTGTTCCAATGGTAAATCCTAGCATTTCACAAACGCCAGGATTTACCATCACTTTAAGTAAGTCCTATAAAATCTAATGGTTTATTAACTTTCAGATCATATAAGAAGATTGGTGCAGACCCTTATAAAAAAAAAATATCATGTATATGAAAGGTTTTCAAGCTAGTGGCGTATTTAGTTTCTATACAACCCTAGGCACTGGGAAATCTGCTTGTGAAACCCAAGCATTTTAGCTCATATTTACCTCAAAAATGTATCACAACCAGAGGCTGGGGCACATGTAGGGTCCATGCATCCCTACAAGACAACCAGTGATCATTACTTTATAATACATTTAAATATTTGGAGAGCATAAGAGTGAGAAGACATCATGACATAAAACTACCGCTTAGAATCGTCTGCCCTCATTAAAAACTGCGTTTGTAGGCACGGGCATAGTTGCACAAACTCCAATGAAACCAGCGAACCTCAAAGCAATCCATAGATATATTAGTGAAGAAGACAGGAAAACATGGGATTAAAAACCATAAAAGACCAACAGCACTCTGCCAGTCTTACTTGTTTCGGCTGTAGGTGCTTTAATCATAGACAATGGCACAATACACTGATCCATCTTTAATTAGCCCATTAATTGTTCAAATTGATATTAGCTGGGGTCTCTTAAAGAAACAGAAAATGCTATTCACATTCACTGACTAACATTGACAGCTAACTGTTAGATAAATATACAACCGTATATATCACAACACCCCATTATTATTTCATTAAGTTATACAAGCAATAGAAATACTAAACCCTAACCAATTAACCCACTCTATACATTTTGAAAGACAACACTTTTAGTTCATACCCCTTCAACGCTAATATTGGTGTACAATAGTTAATATAGATCAGGGTAAACCTGGCTGCAACATGAGGGTAACAGTACCTTAGTGATTATGTACAGAGTATGTCTGCAGCAAATCCCTTAGCATCAAAAGAGTCAAACTTGTGGAAGAAATGCACTGTTCAATTGCTGCTGCTGATAATCATAAAGTCAAATAATGGTATAGTTGAGGAAATGGAATGTCACGGTACACACAAGTTGTGCTGTCTTGGTAATCACAATGTATAGTGTAATAAACGCACACCTTCCCCTTGTCAGCCTGCAGTATGCTCAGGTATAATATACAGTATTAGCAAATAGGATTCAGACAGCGCTGACTGTTCCAGGTGAAGGGCTCAACTTGCAACAAATATTCAAATGGTAACAATTCCAATTACTCACTGTGCCGGCCCCACGCCGCGAGAATGCAATCTGCTTCAATGGCGACCGCCAGACACCGGTCAGTGTTATTTTCAGAAGGGCAAAAGTGACCGTATACCTCAACGTCTCTCCCCTTCACCAACTCTCAATGCACTATAACAAAACGAGGTAAATAACTATCCTAGACTTGCGAGTAGATTAAAACATCCAATGCTTTATTGTCTTCACCTAAAACACAGCGGGCTACACCACTCAACGCACCACAGCTGCTATCCAGATAGTATTCAGCCTTAAGGTTACCTATTACACTTGGCGCTACACATTTTTTGCAATTAATATTATTCTTGTGCTTGTGTTCAAATGTTAAAAAAATATTCTCATATAATATTTGCCAAAGTGCAAAGGGTAACCCTACTCTATGGGATAAAGGTTTTCATTTGGGGAGAAGGTAAGGATCAGAGCATTAGGTGAAATATAAGAGCAAGGGTATCATCGTCCTGAATGGGCACATGGGCAGTCAGAGCCTACCATAATAATTATAACAATTGTTGTAAATTAATTGTGTATCCAGTAGTTAATAATATCCCCTTCAATGTTAAACCCCTGAGGACGTCTTGTCTTTAGATTAAAAATCCAAAAAGCTTCCCTGTGGTAGAGTTTCAAAATTCCATTGCCACCTCTAGTGGTTTCACGTACACAGTCAATAGCTTGCCATTGAAAAGAACTGACATTTTTATTATGTTTGAATATAAAATGTTGTGGCAGATCTGAACAATCCACTCCTTGTACAATGTTATTTAGGTGTTCCCTGATTTGTGAACGTGCCTCTCTAGACATACAACCCATATACTGAGGTCCACAAATGGAACACTCTGCAAGGGTAGATTACAAACCTGGTACGACAATTTGGACAATCTGTTAAACTGTAAACCCATTGGGTTACTCTAGACTGAAAGCTTTTGGTAACCTTAGTATAGCTACACGCTATGCATTTGCCAAAATGGCATTTGTAGTGTCCTTTGATATTTAGCCAACTACTGCCCCTAGTACTTTGTTTTTTTAGCATACTTAGAGCAAGTATATTACCAAGAATGGGGGTACTATAAGCGCCTACTATGTACCTGTGGCCCAGGAGAGGTGCGTCTAGCAGGCACCTAAAATTGCAATGGATAGAGGAAAAAAGTATAGCAAGTATATTACCCAAAGTACGCCCTCTTTTAGAGATATTATTACATGCTCCAGAAACATAGTCCTTCAGGCTATCTTCCCCTGTTAGTAAAGGTAAATGTTTGTGCATAATTGTGCATATCTCATAAAATTGTGGGCTATATGTGGTAATAAATTTAGGCTTGGCTCTATCAAATGTGGTTTGCCTCAAATTCTATTTATTATTATTTAAAAGGACAGTCCTATCCAATCTATTGACCTCCAAAAAGGCCTCTTTCAATTAACTGGGTTTTAAGAATTTCATCTTCCCTCTGGAAATACGATTCATTAAAACAGTTACGTTTCATTCTTATAAACTGGTCTTTTGCCACCCCAAAACCTGTATGTTTAGGGTGACACGATTTGGCATGCAGAATAGTGTTTAAAGTAATAGGTTTTCTATATAGTGTAGTTCTAACTGTGGATGTCATGGTGTCACCAATCAACATAACATCAAGATAAGGAATCTAAATATGGTTAAAGGAAAAGGTGAATTGTAAGTTGACCTCATTTTTATTTAGGCAATCGATAAAACTGCTTATTTCTGTCTCACTACCAGTCCAAAGAATACAAGGTCGTCTATGTACCTTTTATAAGACTTAATATAGTCTCTGTAAGGGTTTCTCTCTCCAAAGACATGGGACCTCTCCCACCAACCCATAAAAAGGTTGGTGCAGGCAGGGGCAAATTTAGCCCCCATAGCGGTCCCACGCCTTTGGAGAAAGAAACCCTCCTCAAATTTGAAATTGTTTTGGACCAGCAAACATTCTAGCACTTGAATCTTGTATTTCTTAATTTGATCATCATAATTACTATAAACATATAATGAATATTTAACTGCCTCTTATCCAAAGTTGTGTGGTAAGGATGAGTTCAGACCCACTACATCAATAGTCCAAGTACAGTGTTCATTCCAAGTAACTTGGTCTAAACTTGTAAGTAAATGAGTAGTGTCCTTTAAATACGATGGCAACTGGAAAAAGATGGGCTGCAGAAGGGACTCAACCCAGCCTGAAAGGTTCTCAAACAAGGACCCAATCCCAGACACAATGGGTATGAACCATGGGAAGGAGATGAAAATCGGGATGACTGGAGAAGATACATAAAGAAATTAGAAAGTGTCTTAGTCAATAATCCCTTCATGCAGCCCATCATCCAACAGATCCATCAATTGTAGTTTAAATTCATTGGTGGGGTCCCCATGTGATTGAAGATAAACATCAGGATCATAGATTTGTCTTTCTGCCTTCGCTATATATGTTTCTCTGTCAAGTATCCCAATACTGCCCTCTTTATCTGCTTGCCTGATGACAATGTCATCTCGTTTACTGAGGCATTCCATGGCCTTTTTGGTCCACAGTCAGATTATGGGGGGCCCTCTTGTTATATCTTGACAGTTGTACCAAATCCCCCTCTATCCTATGGTGAAAAGCCTCCTAAAAGGGGCCTCTCTCCTTAGTAGGATAGAAGATTGATTTGGGTTTGTACCTATAATGGGGGGATTTGGTATATACAGAGGGGGAAGAGGATTCACATCCCAATTCATGTAAGGTAAGGTAATCACACCCTTTTTTAAAATCCATTATATCAATAATTTTTGAAATATCATATCCCTGTATATCAAATAAATCATTCTGCAACCCAGACCGGTCATAGTACGTGGCTTGGAAATCTTTGTCCCAAAAATATTTCTTTAGAGTCAAATCCCTGACTAATCGATTAACATCAGTGATGTTTTTGGGACAAAGCCTAAATCCAGACTAAGGACCATTGTTTCATTAGTTGTCAGCTCAGATTTGGACAAATTGATCATTTTTATATTTTGTATCTGTTGTGAACACCCCTTCCTCTCATGCCTCATTCCTTTTCCTGTGATTCTTCCACTTTCTCCTCCCCCCACCGTTTCTTTCACTACCGTCTGAAAAATTGCTGGTTACTAGGTTTGATGCAAGATTTGATAGCTGGACTAAGGGTACTGACTTCACCATCGCTATCACTGTGAAATGAAATTATCCTCTGTTCAGCCTGTTTTTCATAAGAGCTGTCTACTGTACCACTTTTCTTACTAGTATTTCTGGTAATAATAGGATCAATCCTTGTATTCACGGATTCTGCCTAACTTTAGTGGGCCTGTTAGATTATTTTGGTCTAACCACTAACTCCTCTTCCTCAGATTGACCACTAGATTCACTTCTGAATGAGTAGTCTGTCTGATCCTCATCAGTGAAATCTGAATCTGAAAATGTGACCCTCTTCTCTTGTCTAGGGGCTGTACCCCTCAGTCTGAGCTTACTCCTTCTCTGTCTATTTATACGGTGTTGCTGTTGTTGATTCCAAACATACACCCTATTATTCAGAAAATCATCATTATCTCTATTTAATTTCCTTAGTTTAAAGTTATCTGATTCAATTCTAAATTTATTAACAGTCCCTTGTAACACTTTGTCCAGGTGATTATACTTGGGATGATCAATGAAAGTATTCAACTGTGATTGTAAAACCGCCAATTCTTCCCTAATTTTAACAAGCTGTTTGTCCTTAAATTTAATGATCAGTTCCATAAGCTTCTTGGAACATTCACTTAAAGTGATGGTAAAGTTAACTGGTATTGAAGACACCAAACCTCTCTCAATAGTACATTTATGTAGTCGCTAAGTTTTTTTAAATTTTACTGCTTTGTTTTTAAAAATACATATATTTCAAATTCCCTACAGTTTCTCACCCGACTTCTCCCAACACCTACTTCCGTGTTCTGCATTATGTGACGTCTTGAGCGGTCCCACCCGCTCTCTACCTTGCTCAAAAGTGCGTTCCCGATTCTGAATCTAACTGCGCATGTGCAAATCGCCTATGCGGCTCTCCACAGCGCATGTGCTAATTGCAGATGAGCAGATTTCAAAGTATAATGAGGCGGTTGTCCGTAAGAAACCGACAACGTAACTTGTGATTCCCCCAAGTAAGTAGGACGCATGCGCGAAACTGGAGCGTGCACTGTTTTTTTAGAAGAAGAAAAAATAAATGACGCATGCGCAGATTATTTAAGGGGCTAATGACGTCAAGTGACAGTCTCCTAACGGACAAAATTTCAATTGGATCGCATAACAACGTGATCAATTCTATTGTCTAATCAAGTCACACTGTGGGGCTGATTTATCATGTTCGGGGGGACATGATCCGCTGTAGCGGATCATGTCTGCCCGACATTGATAAATGCCAACAGCGTATGCTGTGCAATGCTTGTGCAATGCCGCCCCCTGCAGATTTGCAGCTGCTAGCAGGGGGTGTCAATCATCCCAATCGTATCCGCTCGGGATGATTGCTGTAAACCGCCTCAGAGGTGGCGGATGAGTTAAGGAGCAGCGGTCTTATGACCGCTGCTTCTTAACTTATGTTTCTGGCGAGCCTGAAGGCTCGCACAATAACAGCTGCATCCGCAGCTTAGTAATTCGGCCCCTGTGAGACAAAGTGACACACTGTTTTGAGTGTCTCCAGATCACACTGGATAATCATTTTCACACTGTAAAAGAGAGTCATGAATAAAATAAAATTAAATTGGGTTGTTGGGTGCCTATACAACAACAGTCTGGCATTTATTTTATTACAAACTAATATCATTTAATTCTGAATAAAAACAATATTGGGGGAAAGAGTATCCCAGTAATCCGCTTGAGAAAAATGGGGGGGCGTGCATTCTACAGAGTTAAAGGAAAATAGGACTGCTCTTCAAATTTTTCCAGGGTTGCCTTTTTTCCCCCAATCTGGCCCTGATGGGGTTATTACTTGCTAGGGTAGCCAACATATATTTTTAGCAGCTGTATCATAAGCTTTATAGAATGTTTTTTACTACAATGTCCTTTAAAGGGATAGACGCATCACAATTGTAAAGTCAATGGGTGCATTTCGATTTTGAATAAAAAACATTTTTCAATATACTTCCACCAGCAAACGTGCTTCTAGTAAAAGTTATTATTGTTATTTTCGCACATACCTGTATGTACATATGCTGTGAGTGCTCTATGTACCAGCATTCAAACACCACACATTCTCAGAGAATCAGCAGTGGTTTGTATGACACATGAAAGGGACAGAAAGGTCAACAATGAACTGTGCATTTCAGTTTTAAATAGAAGCATTTTTGCAATATACTTTCATTAGCAAAAACGCTACTAGTAAAAGTTTCAATGGCGTACAAACATATGCTCTGTACCAGTATTTAAACACAACACTTTCTTATAGCAGTGGCTCTCTGAGCAGGCATGGGGGTAGATTTATTATGTAGCGGACTGATTGACACCCCCTGCTAGCGGCCGATTGTCCGCGAGTGTGCAGGGGGACAGCATTGCATAAGCATTTCCCAAGAAATTCTTGTGAAATGTTAAATGCAGACAGCGAATCATATCTGCTTGACCTGTGATGAATCTACCCCATGGTTTTAAATACTGGTGTTGGATCCCTTACAGCATATGTGTGTATGCCACTGAAAAACAGTAATAACCTTTAGTAGAAGCATTTTTGGATAATGGAAGTATGTTGCAAAAATGCTTCTATTTAAAATTGAAATGCACCTAGGTACATATCAATTTTGATCTTTCTACACTTTAAGTCTTTGATGCAATACATCTCTCTGAGCAGGCATAGCAGTTGAATCATGATAATCTTATCACATGTAGCATATAATACTCTATTAACCACACAGACCTGTTTAAACGTTTTTATCTCAAGTGCTGAGGTACTGGAATAGTGGACCTACAGCGGCAACGTGTGTGAACGTGTATGTCTGTGGCCTTCATCTAACCCCCCCCCCCCACCAAGTAGGATAATGAGCTACAATTATTATGCCGATGAAAATCCTAACCACTACCATGGCAGCAAAAGTTGATTTGATTCTGGATGTACTGTACTTAAGTATGGAGAAGCATTTTAACAGCCTCCTCAGAGACATTGAAGCCTTGTTTACTCCGGTATTGGAACAATATGTTATTACTGACACAGTGACCCCACCAGCCGTGGCAGATGTATCAACAGAGGATTCCTATGCTACACTTCTCATGTCGCTGATACATACTGTACATCCGAGATGCCTTCTGAGGTCTATCTCCTGGAGAGGGAGATTGAGCCTGTGTCAATGCTATTGCAATGGAAGAGTGATGCGACGGCATAGACTCCAGAGATTTTGAAGGAGCCTGATGGCAAGATATTTTGTTCCATGGTGAATGTACAGAGAGAAGTTTAGTGTTGGAGATTGTTGGTCATTGAGCAAATATGTGTGTGCATTTTTCAGCTGCAAAGCGGTACTGTTTCGGCTGCAGACTACCTGTGTCCGGTACGAAGGGCTGGTCTCTAAACTGGGTCATTAATCCTACCTTTACCCACTATTTGAACCTGGAGTGGGGTGACTGTATATTAGGAAAATATTATTGTCAAGTGTGATTATACATATTTCCATACTACTCAAATTATCCAACTCTACTAGGCTCTGGGGACCAGTAACTAATGACTTTTTGCTGCAAGTATATCTCTGGATGTAGTCTGGATTATGATACATCACTACAGTTTCTTGATGTTTCAGATAAGGGGACTGCTTAAAGGGACATAAACCCCCCAATTTTTATTTGTTGAAAAGCAGGAAGGTAAGTTATGTTCAGGAGCGCGCAAGTGCCTGCCGTAGTATATAGCGGCAGTTTTGCAACAATGTTATACATTAGAAAGAGCACTAGAGGGCAGCGCTATTTCCTGTCATGTAGTGCTCCAGATATGTGTGTGCTACTTATCTAGATATCTCTTCAACAAAGAATAACAAGACAACAAAGCAAATTTGATAATAGAAGTAAATTGGAAACTTTAAAAAAAATATATATTCTCTATATGAATCATAAAATAAAAACATTTGGGTTTCATGCCTCTTTAGGTTTTCAATATGTATGGGGTATTATGCCTTTAGATACAGATTTAAAGTTGTTATAAACCTATGTAAATAGCCAGATCTTGTTTCCCCACTAAATATGGTCTTTTTGATATATCGGTTTAAGGGGTTGTTTATGCTTTTAATTTGTACGTTAACCCAGGGGTACTATACCTTTATGTACAGATTTAATATTTTACTAAGCTTATATAAATAGCTTATATTGCAGCATACAGTAGGTCATAAATTATTATTGGGATCATTGAGTTTGTTATTTCTTGTCTTTATTGCTGTATGGCATATAATCTAAACCTAAATTACAGCACTTTCATATAGCTAGTTGGTTGAGTCATTTTCTGTCAGCTATATAGTGTAGACTGCTGTCCAGGGTTGTCTACAATTTACCACGCTCGTATGATATCAGGGCTGTCTCCTACATTCTTTAAACCTATAATAAATATATAGGTCCCTGTTTTTTCCCATCTTTAGTTTGACTCACACCTCTGCTCCAAGGTGTAGGGTATAATTAAATGTATGATTCCTTTATCTTTAAGATGTTGGTTTTGTCCTCACCAGTTTAGAGAGCTACTCCAGCAATCCATTTCATACACATTGTTTAACTAGTTAAAAGGTAAGGTGTTAGTCAATTAAACACGGATTTCAGTTAAGACAGACCTTCCAAATGTCCCTATTTGAGAGAAACAGTCCCTGGCTTTGAGCTCTGTCATGCATGCTGTCCCTCTGAGACAGTCATATGTCCCTGTTTGCAGAATTTCCCTAACCCCACCCATGGAACACCCAGACATGCCCATAAACTGTCCAGACACACCCACCAACCAGACACACCCACAATCCTGCCCACTGGCCACCCATAATCCCACCCTTCCCAACACAGCTCCACCCTCAAAAAGGTTACGGGTCCCTAACCACCTCATGAGTCCCTGACACAAATATTGGGAGGTATGGTTATTCATTATGGATATTTCTCTCATTACTACAAATCAGGAATCGAAGTTCCTCTAGGGGGCGCTAATATCTAGGATCAGATTATACAATAATCAAACACTCATCTTATGCTGTGTTGCTCAGCTGATTTGATAATCGCTGTTCTTATATACCTATAAATACAGAGTTTGGAATGTAATTTTGTATAATCACAATAAACTTATCTTTGGGTTTAATGTCCCACAATGTCCACACATAAGATGTTTATATCTTGCTCTTTAAATCACAGGGGCTTCCTTCCTCTTTTTCTTCAGAAACTGCACTGATAAAAAGATGCTGGTCCTCTCATCCGATTCATAAAATGGTGCAATGGGTCCTAGGCATACAAAACAGAGGGCGCTTCATGTTCAAATCAGTGACATAATGACCATCAAGAGGTAAAAATACACAGGGTACTCACAAACTGTGGCAGCACTCTTTTGTGCTGTTGGGGGCATTCTGGAGCCTCACGGTGCTCCAGCTCACTGGGTCCCGGCTGACAGCTTCCTCCAAATATATAGATATATAGATATCAATACTGATCTGCTGGGACATAATACTCTTCATAGTTCTCATATTGACGCATTTTGTGTACTTTATGAATATAATTTCTTGCTAACAGTAGTTATAATATCTCTAATTTTTACTTAGATTGCATCTTAGCTAAATTGTTGGCAGTATAAACAATTGATTGGTGAAGGTGTACCCTTAGATTTGTTTTCAAAATAGGTATTATGAAACTGTTATTTGGTTTTATAGAGCTCCTGGTCAGCACATTAAAGTTTATTTTATAAATATTCTGGTTTCCAGCTCATATCCAACTTTATACTTTGTGCCATGTCTCATTATCCTAGCTCTATCAGTTGTTAATATTATCTGCTCCCCTTCTTAGTTACGCTATTCATTAGTTATGCGAGGTCCACGAACGGTCTCATTAATGTACAGATTATATTGGAATTTAGATATAATACATAGATATACTCAGGTTTCAAGAGTGGTAGCCCATACTATTTTTTTACCGCTACTAATACCTCCTTATTTCATGCTTTGAATTTATGTGGTCCAAGAGTAGCGACTTTTCACATTTGAGGTAAGCTTTTATTATACTGTTTGTTTGTTTGTTTGTTTGTTACTTATTTATTTAAAAAATAAGGTTTAATTCCTATGTGTTCATAATTGCTGAGTTTTATTGCAGAAATGTGGGTTTTCTAATGTCATTGATATTGCTTTATATTGTGTACTTTGCTCTCAGATTGTCTCTATGTTGCTATATTCGCTGCCTGTTATAAGCACTTTTCAGCTCCCTAGGGTATAGAGCTTGCTATTTTCATACATATTATTCAATAGCAGGTTGTTTCTTTACTGCTCTCTAAGTTTACTGATAGACTCATTGGGTCTCGATTTATCAAATGTCAAGAGGCCATGATTTGCTATAGCAAACAATGTCTGCTGGACATCGCAGCAGACGGACAGCATACACAGTCCGCAATTTATCATTCCACTAACATTTCACCAGAAATGCTGGTGCGATGCCGCCCCCTGCTCTCTGGCAGTCAATTGGCCGCTAGCAGGGGCTGATCTCTATCAGATTGGGATGATTTCAATCCGCCACTTTTTAGGTGGTGGAGAGGTTAAGGAGCATCCGTTGCTTGATAAATGGAGCCCTATGTCTTCTAAGTTATTTATGCAAATCACAAGCACTTGAAATGTTAGTACAACGCAAGTTGTCATATAAACAGATAAGGCCGTCTAAATTTACTCCACACACATATCTCTGTCAGATACCGGTCATGATATAGGTGTCTCAGAGAGGAAATAATGAGTGTTGGCGTGCTGCTGTGCGTGAAAACTGACAATCTTCCTTTCTGTCACGAGCTGCTGCTCAGATCCCACTTCCCTTTAAGCATATACCGGACTTAAATCTCATACCTTAGGAGCACGGATATACACATCATGTCTCACCAAGTGCTCAGAAAGCTTCACCGGTATCGCTGGCGTCCTCATGGAACCTCCACCGCACTGCTGCTCCACCTCTGTTCCCAGAACTTGATCCTCCAATCAAAATGAGACTCCTGCTCACACCCACCCTTGTCAGCGGTTACGCAGCGGATCAGCTGGTAGTGAAGTAGATCAAGAAGAATGGAAGATCCGCTGAGTTGCGTAAAAACTTTACTTTATTCAACATCCATTAAAATACAGGAAAGGCAGGCAACACTAATGAACAAACTGAAGTGGTGTGGCACTGCTGGCTTACGCGTTTCGGCTGGTAGCCATAGTCATAGCCCATAGTGCCTTTGTGTCACACCTGTTAAAATACCAATACTCACGTTCTGATTGGTTGAAAATAAAAATAAAAAACACACCCTCTTCAATGTATCTAATACACAATGTTAGAAAAAATAACAATAAAGCTCCACTTATGTCCTAAAAAGAGAAATAACAGCTGTGATTGAGAGCATGTATGAAAACCAACATCGTTATTGAGATTACATTACAGCAAAATTTACAACATAGGATTATATTATATTGTATATAGTATGTCACGTTTATAGGGACCTGAGTTGTCTACAATCAACGACTCTCATACATGGATGGATTAGTGAAAAAATGTTATCCCACTGGAGGGTACATAGACAGAATTGTCAATTAAATACATATAGTAGCCCTATTATTAGATATTGAAATAAAGCTTAATAATAATAATAGTGTGCTATCTACAGGGCATCAAGATACATAGAGAAGTCTAGACAGTAATACTATTCCCATATGTTCATGATGTCATACTTAGAATTGAGCCCCTTGGGTACCCTAGTGCCTAGTGTGAAAATCCAGTACGCCTCTCTCTTCTCCAGGATGTGATCAATATTACCCCTTCTCTTAGACTTACAGATTTTTTCAATTGCACACCAAGAAAAAGAGGTCATGTCTCCCTTATGTAGTACACCAAAATGTTGTACAATCGGGTAGATGCCCTTACAGTATTAAAGGATGAAAGATGCTCCCTAATTCTGGTATTCACATCCCTGGAGGTGAGTCCAACGTACTGGACTCCACACTGGGCATATTCGATTAGATAAATGACATATTTAGAAGTGCAATTCATGCAAGATTTAATATTATATGTTTTCCCTGAGTCAAATCTTGAAAAAGTTGAGGTAATGTTTACGTAATTACAGGGTTTACATCTGGAATGACCGCATCTGTACATGCCAACTTGTCTTAGCCAGGAGCTATTCGTAGTGGTTTTGCTAGGAATCATGGTAGGGGATAACATGGACCCCAATGTGGGGCCTTTTTTATATGAACACCTTAGACCCTTTTGTACTGTTTCTATCAGATGATCATCTGCCTTGAGAATCGGAAAATGTTTCCGAATGATCCCACAGACTTTGGGGAATTGATTACTGTGATTAGTTACAAATGTCACCCCCTCAAAGTTGTTCTTTTCAAATTGTTTTGACTCGAGAAGACTGTCTCGTGATCTGTTCATGACTGACTTTTTTGCATTCATAATTGCGTTACGAGGATATTTCCTCTGTAGTAGTCTGTTTTCCAGATCAGTAGACAGTCTGCTGAAATCCTCAGGATCTGAGCAGTTTCGCTTGAGTCTGATAAACTCTCCTTTGGCTATGGCTTGTGGAACATGTTTCGGGTGGCAACTAGTGCCATATAGAACTGAGTTCCCCGATATTGGTTTTCTATAGGCTGTTGTTTTGATCCTACCACTAGGTAGACCTATCAGAGTAAGGTCCAAGTAGTTAATAATAGTATCATTTAACTCATGGGTAAATTTTAAACCCATGTCATTGCTGTTAAGATAGTTAACAAACTCCTTAGCCTGTAGATCTGAACCTGTCCAAATAAATAACAAATCATCTATGTACCTCTTATAAAGAGATACATATGATCTAAAGGGGTTACTATCCCCAAAGATGTGGAAGAACTCCCAAAATCCCAGAAATAAATTTGCATAGGAGGGAGCGAACTTCGCCCCCATGGCTGTTCCACATCTCTGGAGATAGTAAACCCCCTCAAAAAAAAATAATTGTGAGTTAACAGAAAGCCTATCACCTTGACTATATAAATATTAAATTCCTCAGAAAAATCAGTAAAATATTCGAGAAAGAAACAAATGGCCTCCAGTCCTTTATCATGTTGGATGCAAGAATATAAAGAGACCGTGACATACTATATACAATATAATA
>CAJPDP010115502.1:0-14950 GCA_905336975.1 Bombina variegata variegata | reverse complement strand
TACTTTGGGTAATGTACCATCAGACTCTGTGAGCCTATGATATGACCTCTCAACGGTTCTATATGATTGTATAAATAATAGAAAAAAAATAAAATAAATATATATATATATATATATATATATAACCTCTTTACACAATTTCTGATAAGACAGAAAGGCTTTTATATATCGGTTGCAAAATATTTATGATATGCATAGCATATACTGTATATTCTGAAGTACTGGAGATTTAACAAGAACAGATAAAATCTGTATTTAATTTGAAGAAATTTAGGGCAAGATCCTATGTAAGTAACTATAATGGAGCAGCTTTGAAAACTCTAGCGACACCAGATTTTTCATAGCATCTCCATTTAAACGACAAGGTTATTTTCAACCCACAATTATTTAGTGGCATAGTGAACTGTAGGTCATTTAAAAATAGCAGTACCTGGCTACTGGGCAGTATGATCAGCTATTACATCTGTATTATTTTAAAGATCCAATCTGGGCTTTAGTCCTTATACAACAAAACTAACCACTGTTATATAGTTAGTATAAAGTACATAGTTTTGTGGTAGTTATCTGCTAAATCCATTTAGAAACATATGTAGCATGGTTAGCCTGGGAAGTCAGCAGGGTGTATATTAAGTTCTGACAATTAGAAAATCCTCAAATTTTAGAGCTAATATATGAAAAGGTGACATAATTAATAATGAAACTATATTGCAAAGTTGTTTCATTAAGCGTAACTAAAGATTTTATATAAAAATTTCAAGTTGTTTACTGTCCCTTTAATTGTTTTAACAAATCAAGTTAATAAATGTGATATTTTAATGTCAAGAGAGTTGGCAAGCTCAAATTTGATTACACTTCAATTGCAGCTACACTGGTGGATGGATCACTTGTTAACTGGTGAGCTGTATACAAATGTTGTGAGTGCACATAGCACTAATATAAGATAAAGGCAGCCATACTAGAGAGTACATAGAAGTGTGTTACGTGTTTCTTGACCTTTGGCAATTTATGAATGACATATATTTAAAGAACACTGTTCTATTCTACATTTGAGCTGATTTGTAGAGAACATGGCTGTATTACCTCTTGGCATTTACTTTTTTGTTGTGAGTGCTTAATTAAGTACAGTCACAAGAAAGACTCTGCTTGGAACATTTCTCCATATTTATATATTTATATATGTATAGATGTTACTAATGACATGTCTTCTGAATAATATCTTTTTGTGCTCTTCAGACTGTTGAATGGAATACTTAGGTTGGATAGTACCTAACCTGTCTAGACACAACCCACCTGTAATCAGGGGGGATCTATGTGCATCTGGGAGTTGCAAGTCTAAATAATACATGCACATTATGGGCTAGATTACAAGTGAGGTGCAAACGGCTTGGCGCTAGCACAATCATGTTTGTTCGAAATTCTCAACTGCACACCAGTAATTTAATCCACCTGAGAAAGAGGAGTTATCCTTGAAACGCGTAGTGGTGCTGTTAGGAGGTGCCGGCTGGTATCCTGTTAATAATTTGCAGTTTTGGTTGTATGAACTATAGCCAGCTGCCAAGTTGACCACTTTTTTTATAGTGCAAGTAACTTTCTTCATATCATCCATTTTACTCTGTGTACTATTCAATTTGTTTGATTGTTTTAACCCTTGTGGTGTTTATATTAGTGATGTTGAATTATTGCACTAGATTTATATCACTAATCTATTTATTTAGTTTTTTTAAATAAAAAGCTGATAAATGTATCTTTGTGCATATTGCATATTGTTTTATAGCACTGTCCCATCTTCCAATTTATAGTGAAAGACTTAGTAAATTTCTCCTCATTTATATATGTATAGATGGTACCAATGACATGTCTTCTGAATAATAATATCTTTTTGTGCTCTTCAGACTGTTGAATGGAATACTTAGGCTGCATAGTACCTAACCTGTCTAGACACAACCCACCTGTAATCAGGGGGGATCTATGTGCGTCTGGGAGTTGCAAGTCTAAATAATACATGCACATTATGGGCTAGATTACAAGTGAGGTGCAAATGGTTTGGCGCTAGCGCACTCGTGTTTTTGCGAGCCATTTTCATTTCACTGATATTACAAGTGGAGCAAAATCGTGATTGTGCTAGCGCAATCACCCTTTATGCTTCAATCCTTTCCGCAATCTCAGAGCTGTGGTTAACTGTTTTCCGAAATGAAAAACTTGCACAAAACACTTCAAAAATACATGACAAAGTACAGTTACTCTCATATTAACACTGTCTAATAAAAAATATTTTACAAAAATATTGCACTAAAAAGTTATAAGAGCTCAAAGATATGAGATAATGAGTGTTAGAAAAAAAAGGCAGGCAAATGACTTTGTAACATTGAGACACATACATACATACATATATATATATATATATATATATATATATGTGTGTGTACATATATGCCATATGTACACATCTAAAAACATTAATATATATGTACACACATATAAACATATATATATAAGTGCATTATATCCCTTTGCCATTAAGCAGATAAAAACATGATAAAATATATTCATGCAATATTCGTATTTAATAAAGATTTTAACTATGTATTTACTGTAAATATTTCACATTTAATAATGCGAATATGCTATGTTGTTTGCATGATGGATGTTTATTTTTTCAACAATTTTTTTTACCATTGACTTCTATGGGGAATGCGAAAAGGCAATGGAGTTTGCACAATCCTAGGTTTTTTTCCACTTTTTTTCTCAATTGATCTGATTTTTCGCACTATTCCGGTTAACGTTAGTGCAAACTAATTTTTTTGGGGAACTTGTAATACGAGCTCAACACCAAAAGTGCAAAAATGAAAATCCAAGCAGAGTTTAATCTTACGCAAAAAAAAAAACCACTTGTAAATTAGCCCTAAATGTTTTTTATATGCTGGCTTAGTATCTATATTAGTCATGTGGCTATTATCCATTTGTGTTATATGAAGTTTTAAAGAATTTGGTTTGATGCATTAATAAGATACCGTTCACAGAACTTGTTGACATATTTATATGGGTTTCAATACAGTTATATTTTGTAGACATGAACATTTGTTTTTGGATGAATCAAAGAAAATAATGAAAATGGCATTTTCGGTATTTTCTTTGCATTACCAAATACTAAAATGACGGAAAAAGATAGAAAAAATAAATAAAAATAAAAGCGCTTTATTTTCTTTTAAAATTTTCGATTTCGGTTGGTGTATGCTGCTTTTATGATGCAAGCAGGCTTCATCCAATGGATGCAAACCAGGAAGGAGCAGCAGAACAGATTGACAGTTTCCCTCAGCCTATCAGTTGAAGCCTGTGAAGTTTTCTAGTCAACCAGCATTTTCCGGGGGAGGTAGGGAAGTGAAAGGGCGATTATTAACTTATCGCAAAGTGCTCAAAGGTTCAGATCTGTGGAGGAACTGAAGGAGGCTATGAACACATCCGGTGGTTTTGTCACAGTAGCAATGCTGATGGTACTTGCGCTGCTGCTACTTTTTAAAAGTGTGTCAGTCACAAAAATGTTTATGTAACACTGGCTGAAGCTTGTAACCCAAACCATTGAAACAGACTGTCAGTTGTTCCACTAGTTTTCCCAGCTGGTGTCTGTGGCTGAGATTCAACAAAGGAAGCCCAATTTTTAAATGGTGGGGTGCCACCCCCCCACTGCTTATCCCAGTCATTGAACCAACCTTCCGTACCCCTCTGACTCTCTAACTGTACTGCTGGTGGTGGTGGCAGAGGGTCACACCATTGCATGTGCTGTCACTGATGTTCTTGTGGTAGCTGGAAAAGGAAAGGGAGGGAAGGTAGCAGGGCCCTTATTTGTGGGATTATTTCTCCGCATTTTTTTTTTTTAATTAAAAAGAAATGGTTGTTGCTGGCAGAAACTTTTTAAAAATAGCATAAATATAAAAAAACTGAGTGCAGCTTCAGAACAAACACTCAGTAAACCACTGGAATGTACAATAAAACTTTAATAACTTATATACTTGGGGCGTGATCACATATTTGGCGATGGGTCCAAAACGCAGCAGACAAGTTACGCGCGTATATTTTACACGTCGGCCGCAGTTTTTACTCCCATAAATTAACATAGAACTGGCTTTGCCAGTCGGTATCACATATGCAACGCAAGGACTTACGCTCGCAGAATGGAGATATTTTACCCCATTTTTATCTTGCCACACATAGGCAGGCGCAGCAACCCTTGCATAGTAAAAAAGCACCGTAACTCCCTGGAAGCCCTAACAAACACCTAGTGTATGCGCAATATCAACCCGTAAATCACCATCCCCCCACATCGCAGTGTATAATAAAATGTATTAACTCCGAAACCGCCATCCCCCACATCGAAACATGTAATAAAATGTATTAACCCCTAAACTGCCATCCCCACAACGCAAACACCTAATTAATCTATTAACCACTAATCCACCAACCCCCACGTTGCAATCACTAATAAAAGTTATTAACCCCTAAACCGCCACCCCCACATCACAAACACCTAAGTAAACTATTAACCCCTAATCCACCAAACACCCACATCGCAAATACCTATTTAAATTATTAACCTCTAATCTGCCTTACACCCACATCGCAAACACCTAATTAAACTATTAACACCTAAACAGCCAACCACCTGCAACGCAAAGTATTAACCTAATAACTAAGCCCCCTAACCTAACACCCTCTTACTTAACCCCAATTAAAATATACTGAAATAAATTAAAAAGATACTAACTACCTTAAAAATAATAAAAGATTACAAAAAATAAAAAACCTAAATTATAAAAAAAACTAACATTACCCAAAATAAAAAAAAAACTAACAGTACAAAAAATAAAAAAGCTAAAATTACAAAAAAATAATAAACTAAATTATCCAAAATAAAAAAAATATTATTATTCTTATACCCCCGTTAAAAAAAACCCCACCCAAAATAAAAAAGGACCTTTTGTAGGGCATTGCCCTAAAGTTAACAGCTCTTTTGTAAAATAAACAAAGTACCCACTAACATTACAACCCCCACCCCCCAAAATAAAAAAGCCTAATCTACCCATTGCCCTGAAAAGGGCATTTGTATGGGCATTGCATTCAGCTTTTTTTCAGACCATGAAAAAAAAGCCCTAATGTAAAATAATGTAAAAAAAAAAAAAAAAAAAAAGTTAAATCAGCCAATAGGATGTAAGCAGCTCTCATCCTATTGGCTGATACCTCTATATAAAAGGGGTACCTTGCATTCCATCTTCAGTGTGTGGCGGACGATCGCATGAAGAGGACCTCTTCGGATGGACATCACCGATGACAGCTCCGCCAGGATGAATATTGAAAATGGTCCCGCGCTGGATGAAGATAAAGCTGCCTGGACTTCAGCAATGGTGATTACCGATTTTGTGGTTAGTGTTATTTTTTTTATTATTTTTTTGGGGGTGTTTTTTTTCATTTAGATTACGGCTCTTTTTTTCATGGGCTGAAAAAGAGCTGAATGCCTTTTAAGGGCAATGCCCATACAAATGCCCATTTCAGAGCAATGGGTAAATTAGGCTTTTTTTTAGTTAGGTTATTTTTTTTTGGGGGGGTGGGGGTTGAAATGTTAGGGGGTTCTTTGTTTTTTTTGGAAAAGAGCTGTTAACTTTAAGTCAATCCCCTACAAAATGCCCTTTTAAGGGCTATTGGTAGTTTATTTCTAGATTAACAACACGCTCTCTAGGAGCACAAGGTGGCGCTATGAAAAAAGTGCACAAAAGAATTAAACAAAAAAAATTAAATGAAAAAATAAACAATAAACAATCATGAGAAGAAAATAAATCAAGAGTTAATACTTCAGTCCAAAAGATTTTCAAAGCTGTCCATCCTAAGGTAGCATGGATTTCAAGTAAATCCATCCAATGATCAAAGAACAAAATCTTGAAGTGTAGCAGTGGAACTCAGAAAGCAGGGTCTTTAACCCTAATTCACACCAGGAAACGGCTGCTCCGCTTCTTGACCCCTAAAGGTAATGCTAATGATCAAACGTTTCTGCAAAGAAAGCAAACAAAAGGGTGCCTCCTGTGTGTATCAGCAATTCCAAATGGTACTCCTATTAATTAAAATATATACATGGAACTCACATTTGGTAGCAGCACTCAATTGTGCTTATAAACGTAGACTGAAGATTTTTTGTAGTGCTTCAGCTCACTATTCTCTAGCAATCTGGAACTCCAATGTGAGGAATGTTAAAGGTAGCAAAACAGGAACCAAACAGTTTGTTGAATGTTAAATATAAATTTAATCAACAAGAAGTGGTTAAAAAGGTCATATAGACCCACATATTAACAAATTGGTTAACCATTAAGGTTAACCATTAAGGCTTTCTTTGCATAAATGTTTTGATTATTATTTCTAGATTAGGGTTTTTTTTTGACGGGGGTATTAGGATGGCAGATTAGGGGGTTTTGAATGGCGCTTGACGTGTCGGTTTAATTATTTTTTTCCGGTTAAGATTTGTATGTGTGAATTCCACTTTTTTATTTTTGGTACGCGCCACAAGATGATACACTGGCGGAAGTTACTGGCGACGCCAGAGATGTGTAGTTGTGCACATATCTGAACCTTGCCAGTTTGTCCTACTTACGCCAGTATAGCATCTTGCGCTTCGGCTTTTGTGATTCACCCGATGTGCGAGGTGAACTTACAGGCGACGTGGGTTTCAGCAGTTGCACTGAAACTTACTCCACATATGTAATCTCGCCCGTTGTGCAAAGCCAGCAGCCACTTAGCTATGCANNAAAGGGTTAATACATTTTTAAAATTAAAGTGGGCATGTGAGAGTGTGTGTGCAGGGAGTAAAAATGGTTGTTGGGTGGTGCAATAGGTATTACTGACACTGCAGGAGTAACACCACATTGTGCTAATTCAACCGACATGTATGTGTGGTATGGAAAATGATTGTGTATATATATATGTATGTGACTGTGTACTGTGTTGTATTTGTTCTTTGTTTTAATCATTTTTAACCTAAATAGAAAGTAATTATTACCAAAAACATGACCATTCTGGGGGAGAAAGCCATGCAAGCAGAGCATATATTTGTAAGCAAGTTTTAATTTTATTTCTATTATCAAATTTGCTTCATTATCTTGGTATCCTTTGTTGAAGGTGCAGCAATGCACTACTTGGAGGGAGCTAGCTGAACACATTGTTAAGCCAAGGAGAAGAGGCATATATGTGCAGCAACCAATCATCTGCTAGCTCAATTCCTGCTTCTGAGCCTCAGCCTACCTGTAGGTAAGCTTTTCAACCAAGGATACCAAGAAAAAGAAGCAAATTAGATAAAATAAGTAAATTGGAAAGTTGTTTAAAAGTGCATGTTCTATATGACTCATGAATGAAAAAATGTGTTTCATGTCCCTTTTAGTATAGACACTTTCAGTATAATATTTTAGTTACAGTAGCAAATAATTTGTAGATCCAGATACTGCCCCCACTCCTCATACAGTGTTCTTCACGTTGCGTGCTCAGTGAAACAAAGAAAACCTTAATCCGGGAACAGAGACTCAGGAAAGGGAAGCCTCACCAACGCCTCCAAACCAATACCAACAAGACATAAGAGAAATCCTCACACTCAAAAGCAAAACGTGGAGTCCACCGATAAAAGCAAAACTTCTTTATTTATTCATAAGATCAAGAGATGCAGAAGGTAAAAGCCAAACGCGTTTCGTCATCCGTGGCGTAACTTTCTCCATGGCTCTTGAGAAAGTTACGTCATGGATGACGAAGCACATTTGGATTGTACCTCCTGCATCTTTTGATCTTATGAATAAATAAAGAAGTTTTGCTTTTATCGGTGGACTCCACGCTTTGCTTTTGAGTGTGAGGATTTCTCTTATGTCTTGGCTATTTTAGTTACTGTACCTTCAAGTAAAATTTTTACCAAAAATGCAGTGCACAAAAATGACATCTATAAATAAAAGAATAAGTTTAAAGAGATAGGAAAGTCAAAATTAAACTTGAAGAATCATGCAATTTTAAGAAACATAAAATAACTTATATTTTCAAATGAGTTTGTTCTCTTGGTATCCATTGTTGAAAATGAATATGCACATATCCTACACTAGTGGGAGCTAGCTGGTAATTAGTGCCTGCACACATGTGTCTCTTGTGATTTGCTAACAAAATGTGTTCAGCTAGCTGCCTTTTGTGCAATAATCTTCATTCAGCAAAGGAAAACAAGAGAAAAAAACATATTTGATCATAAAAGTAAATTTGAAAGTTGTTTAAAAATTTATGTTTTATCTGAATCATGACTTTAATTTTTGGGGTTTCCTGTTCCTTTAAGAATTAAATAGAATGACAAAATTAAAACTAATATAGCTGATTACAGCTTCAGATAAAGAAAAATGGCAAGAACCTGCACTGTAGCTCAAGATGAAAATTTTTGTTCCAAACAAAACTTTTAAATTTACCGAAAATAACATTTTGAACGAAATGAAAATGTTTCCTGTGCACATCTCTAATATTTTGTATCATAGTGCTGTATTCTTCTCTGTTTTACTTTAATTTCTGGTACACTTGCTCTAACATTCTTTTGATACAGTACTAATATTTCATAGTGGCTGCCCTAGAAATTAACAGCTGTTGGTATTTCTGTGGATATATATATATAGAAATTGAAGTACCTGCTTACGCATAATTATTTTTCTTTTGAAGGTGATTTCTATCTCCAGAGACGTGGGACAGCTATGGGGGCAAAATTTGCCCCCTCCTATGCCAACCTTTTTATGGGTTGGTGGGAACTGTCCCACGTCTATGGAGATGGAAATCCGTTTAGGAATTTAATTTATTTTTATGGTCGCTACATTGACGACTTGCTTCTCATATGGAAAGAGACTGATTCTCAGTTTACATCTTTCATTGATTATTTGAACTCTAACAATATTGGGCTACAATTTACTAGCGAACTGAAAGATAATGCGATTCACTTTCTAGATATTACCTTTAGAGGCACAGATGATGGGAGGATATTAACTGAGATATATAGAAAACCAATAACTGGAAATGCCTTACTACACACAAAAACTGCCATCCCAAACATGTACCATTTGCTGTGGCTAAGGGTCAATTTATCAGGGTTAAACGCAATTGCTCTTTGCCTGATATGTATATAAAACAATCACAGGATTTGGATAAGAGACTCAGGGATAGAGGTTACAATGCTAATGTCATTTCTAAGGCTAGGAGACAAGTGGACTGCTTATACTTAAAACTAGAAACCTTAACAGGGAACATAAGGGTGTAACCTTTGTAACTGAATTTAGTAATGAATACACAGAGATTTGCAATATTGTGAAGAAGCATTTCGCATTTTTAGCCGCTGATGATAAGCTTGAAAATTGCATTTCACAGGGGTTACGATGCTCATACAGAAAAACTACTACTTTAGGGAACATATTGTCACCTTCTGTTCTCCCTAAAACTAATATACAGTCCAGCTCTTGGCTAACACATGGAGGCACATTCAAATGCCTGAATAAGTGTAGGGTATGTGAATTTGTTCTTCCCTCAGATAGATTTATATCTGAAGTTACTGGTGAATCTTTTGCCATTGAAAGTTGTCTCAAGTGTACCTCGACATATGTGATATATGTGTTGAGTTGTACTTTATGTCATTTGCAATATGTTGGGCTCACTACAAATGAGGTCAAGGTCCGAATTCGGAACCATTTATCTACCATACAGGCAGGTGTAGCTACTACACCCCTGGTCCAGCATTTTGCTAAATGTCATCACAAAAGTACTAATTCATTAAAATGGCAGGCCATTGAATGGGTTTTATGTCCAGGTGGGGAAAGAGACAGGCTGCTACAGAAAAGGGAGATGTTTTGGATTTTTAAATAACAGACCCGGGTACCGACCGGTCTTAATTCGGAATATGATTTAATTAATTATTGGCAGTGAACTGTATTTAGGTTTATCCTTGGTATAATTCCATCTTGTCCCCCTTCTTCTGTGGCAGCCTGTACTCACCTTTCTAATTTCCTTACGTATATATATGAGTGTGAGATAGTATAATATTTAATATTATATATAGGTTCAGGAATTGTTAAACTTAGTTTTAGCATGCTGTGGTGTGTTTTTGGTGTGCAACTATCAATATTGAGATGTATCTGTCCTGAAATCTGCAAGACTTTTTAAATTTCAGTACACACACCTTTATATCGCCTAATATTGCTATATTACCTAATAATAATACTACACCATACTACCTGCTGGTTTTGTATATTTAGCAAGAATAGCTTAATCACATATATATATATATATATATACTTTAACATTGTGAAATTCTATGCTGTTGCCTTGAATATGCATCTGATGATTATGTACATACTTTAAAACTATATCTGTATGGTTTTTCATAATCTGCATGAATTTACAATATAAGCCTGTACATTTTTGTCCCAAATATATATTTTTACGTGTATTTACAAATTCCACATGCATATATTAATCATTTATTGTGCAACTTATTTCTATATTTGTACGATTTCAGGTTCTGTGTACCTGACCCCATTATACTGGCTTGAGAATGCATAATATAGTACTCAAAGAGTTATATTACATCACAACTACCTCCTTTGTTTTTACCCAATCAGGGTTCTTCCTGATGCTTTTTAAGGTGCACAGGTGCTTAGTCTATTAGCTATTATGGCCTGAGGGCTGAAACATGTTAGCTGACTTCTTGTTTGATGCTGTATTCTGTGGCGTTCTATGGATCGTTTTAAAATACTTTTGAATAAAGACTTTTGATACTTTTTATGCCTGACCGCTATCTGCAATTATTTTTACTGTGGTTTCAATTTATTTCTCATCAATAGAAGGGAAGAAGGGGATTTTGTTCAATAATCTTTTATGAGCATTTCACTATATATATAACCCTATTAATTCAGAAAAAAAACACAATGACAAACTTGTTTACAATTTCCAAATCAAACTTTACTTACGATAATGACAACATGGAAAATAAACTTTTTATTTCTGAAAGTGTTGGGTGTTCTAAATTATTGGAAAAAAACAGTGCATATGGAATTGTCTCAAAATAGAATTTGATGATTAAGAACAAAATGTTTATTGGACATTAGAAAGAAGGAAATTGCAATCTATAATTATAGAGCTAATTAACGCAGAAGCTGGCAGTCTGTCAAAGCAACAGATAATACACAAATTATGATTTCTTTATTGAATATGGGCTCTTAAAGTTGAAAATTAAAATAATAAAAAAAAAAAAATGGACACTATACTGATATTAGGTATAAAATAAAGAGCAGAAATAGCAGCTAATCATATTCAATAGGTTTGGATTATATTCTTATTATAATTCAGGGTACTTAGCTGTATTATAATCTTCAAGAGACTGTATGCATTTTTCTGCATGAAAGGGTTTCAGCTGAGATAACAATCCTATAATTACATCAGCCTTTGAAAACACAAAAAACCTCAAACTACAAATTATTTCAGACACTTAATAGCGCCCCTTATTTGTGTTGTGCAGGCAAATGTAAATGCATGCTCAATGCTTTCAGAATGTTTCTCTGCGAGATGCCATCTACCTTATATTTGACGTTTGAGGCACTGGTAAAAATATATTGTGATTTTTCTTCACACAATACCCCATATATAAATACATACAGTAGACTTTTGTAATACGTGATTAAATAGGCAATACAATCTCTGCTTCTGACATAAGTGCTTAGTTTAACAATGGAAAATATATATATATATATAGCTTTCAATAAATTTTCCTATACCCATATAAAACAAAACTGTATACAACTGTTATGTATACAGTACCCCTACCGGTTGGACAAGGCTGCGATAGATTAACCACTCTAAAAATAAATAAGAACATTATCAATTATAAAAATTGTATTATTCCTTGATTACACATTTCAAGCTTCAAAACTACAAGTTATCTCTTGATAGAAGAACTTTGCTCAGAAAATTATTTGTTTTTGCCTCTCAAAAGATTCCATTTCTAATAATTCAAACCACTCAGTATCAATTTTAAATAACTAGTGTACCAGCTTCATGCATCTTGTTTAGATAAGGATCAATTTTGGAGTTATGCCCAAAGCATCAAGTGAAATGAAAGACTGCTAAACACAAAATCACAATGTTGAGTGAAATTGATGGTTGTTAACCATTTCACGCTAAGCATTACTGGGTAAATTACCTCTCAGTTCCATTTCAAATTCTTCACACAACTGTCAATTACTTTCATATCATTGGTATTGTTTGAAATACATGGGGATAAATAGATAGCGACAGATAGATAAATAGTAGACTTGTGTATTTGGCATTTTTGTTCAATGTAATCAGTATGTCTAAAGACTAATAAAATATTATCATGCATTTAAGAGGCATAATGTAAATGTTGCCACTATAGCAATATCTGGCAAGACTAGCATGTTATTTATCAAAAAGGGTGGTATGAAACAAAATTATTAAGACTATCCATTTTAATTGGTGCTTTTTAAATTATATTGTTAAATATATGAAGACTCAAAATATGTCACAGATGCTGTGACACTGTTGAGTTTGTACCTTATTTGTTACCTTATCAGTGAGAAATGTCACCCTGCTTGTGACATGCCTTGGTTCTGTAGATGTTGGGGTGCTGGCTGGGCTGTGCAGGTCAAGGGAGCTAACAGGGTAAAGGGGAGTAGTTGGGTTCCTTGTGCGAGTGGGCCATGTGGTTTAGTGAGGTCTGGGAAGTGGGCCAGGTTGATTGGGTGCCTGCATCAAATACAGTTACAAATTTGTTCTAATTGCCGCTATTTGTCTTTTTGGAATTTATCTTATGTAGTAATAAGTTTATGCTATTTTTTTAAGCATTCTAATTTAATTCTCCATTCAATTATTGGTGAACACTCCCCCCATGCACCTGTATTTAGGTTTATATTACTGTTAGTTGCTTGCTGGTGCTGAGATTACTGAGGGGGGGAGGGTACTTCTGATAGATACTGGTTGGATTTTGCAAATGTGTGTAATCGGCTGTGCGCGGACAGGGGGCAGATTGCACGCGAGCGCAGAATAGCGCTCATGTGCAATTGTAAATTCCTCCGGGGAAATTCGCCCCACCAGAGGTGAGCTGTGGCGGACTGGGGCGCGTATATGCAACCCTCTCTGCCTCAGCTTGATAAATCTAGCCTTTAGTGTTAACTGTCAGGAAAAGTTCTAGACACCAGATACACACCTGTGACCAGTAGAGCTGACATCTGGCAGAGAGCTGAGAAACCACAAGAGCAATCATTTTAGAGATCTAGGGTATGATAAGGTTTAATACTGATATGTTTTTTGTCTTTTTTTTCTTTTGCAAGTAGCAAAATTATAATATTGTTCACACCTTTTTTGTGATTTTATATATTGTGATTTAAACAGACATTCAGTGCTCAAGAATGTTACCAGACTGGTACCTGAATCTGGATCTGATCTAGTTATCAATAAATGCAAAGAAAGATATATCAGCCTGGTTTCCTTTACTTATGAAATCACAGAAACCACAGTTCTTTTTTTTAAAGGTTGAATGTACTTGCAAAGGCTGGGAGTGAGACAACAATGTGTTTTGGTGTCTAGTAATCCCTCTAGAATCACCACTTGTGGAATATAAGGGCTAACACTTTTCTTTTCTCTTGAGACAATGGATGTGGTACTACCTATTGCTAATGAAAATAAGACACCCTTTAAAATTAAATGAAAGAAGAATGAATCTTTAACAAAGAAAAAACATTGAAAAGAATGATTGTGATTGTAGGTTACGGTACATTTAAAAACAAAACAAAATAGTATCTAGATGTCAAGATAATTAGCACAAATGCATACAGAATAAATCTAAAAAGAAATCCGATTTTCATTCTTCAAATTAGTAAGCAATTTATTGTTACACTTCTGAGATTAGCTGTAATTTTATGAATCAAAACACATAAAACGTGATATCAATGATCTAAGGTAAGTGAAAATAAAAGGTTGACATTGGCAAACTGGAGCTTTTATTAGATAAACCACCATTACCATGACTATGTAAAAAAAATATTACTTTGCTATATAAATATATTTATTAACATGCTATGTTGAGGCATATATAAACCTCAAATTTATTTATACCTTAAATCTAAGGATTTGTGTATCTTTTACCAGATGTTGACAATTTTTTCTTGGTTGGATGGATTTTAGCTAAAGCTATAGAAAATAAAACCCAAGGACATAGAATATTACTTTGGCAGGGAATCAATTTCTCAACAAGCTTGTTAAAAATAAAACAACTAGTAGCAATTATAAAATAAATTGACTGACATAAAGTGCTAAGGATACCATCTGGATTAATTTGTTTAAAAGATGAGGAAATTAAATGGATAAGAAATAATAAATCTTGCAAATAAAGTAAAAGACAAATTGGTATCCCTCTTTTATCATGAGATAAAAAGAATGGAAAATAAATTACTGTTACCTTTGGTCCAATTCTGAGGTAAATTAGTTGGCAACATGGATCGATCACTTCTACCATTCGAGTTACTTTCATTGCTGTATCAAACTGTGTAAACGGGTGGTAACATAAAGCATCTGCATATACTTTCATGGAGATACTTATTGTTACCTCCAGTTTACACAATTTACTTCAGAAATGGAAACTAGGCCCTAATGTTATAGCAAAAGGGACATTATGTACTAGATTTTTCCTTGCATAAATGTTTTGTAGATGATTAATTTATATAGCCTATACAGATTTTGGTAAAAAAAAAATGTATAGTTTTGCTTATTTTTAAATAACATTGTGCTGATTTTCAGACTCCTAACCAAGCCCCAAAGTTTTAGGAGAATACTGATGTATTTTGATGGGTTTTGCTGGGGCCTGAGCGTTTGCAGAGTATTCCATATCTCTAAGCTCCCATCTGTCTAA